>CATIWR010235697.1:0-12799 GCA_949677035.1 Omphalea diandra | reverse complement strand
GCCTCCTAATTTCATTCCCAGTAGTAGGGTGTCGACAGGGTGATCAAAGCTTTGCCATAAAAAGTTCTTTGTGTAATTACCCCTTTTGCATCTCGTACCACAAAATTTCCCGAGTCCAAGAGCTGAGCAACTGGATCCTTTATTGTTCTTGATGTATTTGATAACTAAAAAATATGGCCAGTACTATTGACAAGGACAAGATTCACTGGTTAGTGATGTTTAGCACGCCAAAATTATTAGAAAGTAGAGCTTCTCTATTGGCCACCCAAACATAAGTTTTTGGTTAGATATGTTCTTGTACCATAATCCCAAGTACCAAAATTTTGAATCTGCAATAAGGCTAAAAAAACCAACTTCAAACATTTGGTCTGGAGAAACAAGAGTGTCCTCATCTCTTAAGGGTTGGCTTGGGTTAATGGTGTCTAGTGTAGTGCAGGTCGTTGGCAACATGAGCAACAAAAAAGAGTATGGTAACAAAAGCTTGTTAAGGGTAAACTGTTCCATCGACATTCAATTTTTATCCTTCTAACAAGCTAAAAAAATTGGGAAGCTAATAATTAATGTTTCATTTATTACATTATTCATTGATAACATATGTATGGTGTGAAGATACACGTATGAAGTGTTCAACACTATCACTCGTGACTATTTCTGCTTTGCTCCAATGGGACTATGGTGGGGACATCAAATTTTGATTGTTACATCGAATGCTGATAGATGAAGGCGTTCGCGACTTTCATATTACGTAATGTGTTTGACGGTCTTTTCAATATATAATAATAATTACATATTTATTTGAATATTTTTCTATTAAAATATATGCATTTAATGAATATATATTAATAATTTTATATTTATTTAAATATTTTTATATTGTCATAAGGATGAAATATAAAAAATAATACTATTAACAACAAATAAATATCTCAACGTATATAAGAAAGTATATTTATGTATAAAATATTACAGAGTATAATGTATACAATACATAAAAAGATGATAAAGTTCATAAGTATAAAAAAATCAGACTAATCCATCAGTAGGGTTGTCTGGATGCGCGTTAGTGGGGGGTGACTGATTAAAAGAAGTACAAACAACTTGAACCTGAGTGTCAAGGGTAAGCTCTGCAATAAGGCGACACATCTCATCCATCTACTACCTTTGCTCCTCAAACTAATGCTCAAAAGACAACCTTTGCTCATCCTTGTCTGAAAATCATGTTGAACCTCTTAAATAATGGAAGCTCACAGGTTTGCATCAGTTGTCCAACAAGAAGCAGTAATCGATGCACATGATGCAGATTGACCAAAGAATGAAGGTCCAAGCTGACCCATGTTGTAGACATGCCTCTTCTTTTGTCCGCCTGCTACCTGCTAGAATATCTCCTTCTTATTAGGTTAACATGGCTCTGAGAAGCCTTTCTCACGCTGAGTAGCTCTTTCATAAGAAGAACGGTAACTATCTTGTAATTTAGCGAGAAGTGAGATAGAATTTAATCATAAATAACTAAATAAATAAAATTAATTATTAATGAATGTGAAATTTTAAATATTGGTCTTAATAAATCTTACAACTACACTCATATATTGTTGATCGATTGATGTATTGCTGGTTCTTCTTACTGACGTATGTATACTCAAACACCTCAAAACATGTAGCATCGAGGTATAATTTTTCACTCTGAAAATAAATATATTTTATAAATATAGATAAATATATAATAAACACAAGTAACATGTTAATTAAGAAGTATGTAAAACATTCTCACCAAGCATCTATGATGCTCGACCATAGATATGGAGCCCTCAGTATGGCGGGAGGGATTAGAACTAGGACTGCCTGTCTCACTAAGTCGGTAGTGAGACACCTGCGCGCTACGCTCCCTGAACTCTAGCGTGGATCCTGCTGCCTGCTAGCTATCCCATACAGTCTCTGGGATGCTTGCAGGTTGTCTTCCACTTCATCTCCACCTAGACAGATTATTGATGTAGCGTGTAGCTGTTTGATGCTCCCACCTATTCCTAATCTAGGCATTTAGTGACGGATCCTTAGTAAAAAACTTCTAAGAACACAATAAACAAAATTGATTAGAATAATGCTTACAAATAAATAAAATTATTATTCATTTATACCCTAAACTCCTCCTAATAAAACTCTCATGCTGCTTGTGGAACATGCTTCCATTCATGTCCAAAAGGCACTAAGCAAAGTAAAAAAATCTTAAAGATCTGAGCAGAATAGGTATTGTCTGGAATGAAACTTTTGTTTATGCAGTAAAGAATAAGTTAGTATTAATAAGTGATAATAATAACAAAAATGAAAAAATAGCATACATTATACAAATTATATATTAAGTTATAGATTTCAATTTGAAGGACTTTGAAATCCAAAATTATTAAAAAGAAACAAAAATTAAATAAAAAAATATAAGTTATATACCATCCATCAATGAGATGGAGTTGGACTTAGCCAATACTAGACTACTTGCTTGATGCCACTAACGATGGTGTAGTCTATATCTCATCCACATCCGATGGTGTAAGCGATATTGATAAGGATGGTGGTGATGATGTCTCAATGGAACAGAGGGTGAATGTTGTGAACCTCGACCCTCTGTCCCATGCCTAGAAGCATATGAACTAGATCTACCGCCCCTTAGGGGTCTAATAGGATCATTGAGATTCCCCCTCATGAGTTATATATATATATATATATATATATATATATATATATATAATAACTAAATAAAAATAAATAACTATAGATAAGAAATGGATCATTTTAATAACACATGCATAACAAAATGAACATTGATTACCATAAACATAATAATAAAGAAAAATAAAAATCATATATATACAAAGCACCTCTAATCAGTTTTGTTATCTGTATCATTATGCAAATCGTCTTCCTCATTAGTTTCTACATCATCATCATTTGATTCTAACTCTATCTATACTTCATCTTCTAATTTAACATTATCATCTTCAATTTCAATAAACTCATCATTTGGATCATTCAAGGATCCAAATTCTTCATCCTCTACAATTGTAATTGTATGAGCATCTATATTATTCTCTTGGAAGGTTGGTACTACATGAGAATTTGAAGTTGTTAAAGATATTTTTAGAATTTGGACTTATCCTTTAGATTTAATTTAACATATAACCAGTCAATCGCTCGAATCACGTCATAAGCTAGGGTAATTGCAACAATAAATTTGACACGCTTACATTGCCAGAACAAATGGCTCATACTTATTAAAACATTTTTTGCTATTCACTTAGACAATTTATATTCTAGATGAACTTTAGTGCCTAAGTTGGGCGTTCGAACAAACTACTCACGCTTGAATAAGATGGTTCTCTTAATTGGTAATTTCGGATACTCCAACTCTATAACTTTAATTAATCAACCATAATAATAACGTGGCTTTCATCTACATTGTAATTGGTGTCTTTTATACAAATACCACTATTCATGGTAGTTGTATGAGAGCCATGTCTTTTAGTATGAAATTTAAATTCATTTACATAATACCCTAGATAAGATGTCATCATTCACAATCGACCTTTTGCTAGATCCTTTATGAATTTTATTTAAGATGTTATGTGATGGATTGTGCACCTAAAATAAATACTCATCAATTTACTAACAAACAAATTTAATTTCAATGTACATACACATGCATATAAACACAAATTATGGAATCTTGATACTCATGTATTTGTCAAACCAAGATGCAAATTCATTTTCAGGTTTAGCATCAACTTTATGACTAGCAATGTGTGGTTCACATTTCATTAACTCATCAACATAAATTATACAAGGAAAAAAATAAATACACATGAACTTGACAAATTGATATATGAAATAAACAAACTTATTTGTTACTTAGTGAATGATTCCACTTCTGCGCAATTGAATAAAATGTAGCATTGAGTAGCCCTTTCTAAATGTAGCAATTCAATAAAATGTAGCATTGAGTAGCATTGATTCGCCATGAATCTCATTTTTTCCTTTCTAAATGTGTGATCGGAGTGTGTAAATATCAAAAGATTTCCTTCATGCTCTTTTTCCACATCTCGAGAACAGTCATCGTTGCGAGGCACTTTTGGAAGCCTCATGCTCACATGATACTCAAAGTAGTGCGAACAAAACAATGATGCTTCTTCCTCTAAATATGCATTGCATATTGAACCTTCAACTCTAGCTTTATTTTTCACATTGCTTTTTAGTCTTCAAAGGTGCCTATATATATATATATATAAGATAGTGTATGTACACAAATCAAAATAAATTATGAAACCTACTCATCTCAACTATTAATTACCTTTTAAAAGGATACATCCATTGATATTACTCTAAATAGGCTATCCTTGTTTCATAAGCCAAGTGATCCGGGAGATGTTCCATCGAATCGAAGAAGCTTTGGAGGAAATATGCGCTCCATCTTAAAAGGAATGATAGGTATCTCTTCCTCAAGCCATTGCATGTCCTCAATGCTTATGACAGTAGTAGTTAGGTATTTAAAAAAGTGGCTTAATTCTATTAAGGTCTTCTACACATTGCATGATAGTAGTTTATGAAGTGTAATTGGTATCAATCATTGCATAAATACATGACAATCATGGCTTTTCACCCTAAACAACTTTAATTTTTTCATGTCCACTTATCTAGCCATATTTCACACATACCTATAAGGAAACCTAAGATTCTTTACCCATTCATAAAAGACTTCTTTCGCTCGTGTGTATAATGTGTAACAAGCTTTAGGGTATTTTCCCACTACTACACTTTGTTCCAACTCAGAGCAACAACAATATTGACTCAACTCCTGTCGAAATTTATTTGTATCCTTTGTTTTTCCTTCCACACTCATGATAATATTAAACACATCATTGAAAATATTTTTCTCAAAGTGCATTATATCCAAATTATGTCAAATCTGGTTCGTACTCTAACAAGGCAAATCCTAAAAGATGCTTCTTTTCCTCCAGCCAAAAGGCCTACATAATGGACCATTTATCTCATCGACATCTAATTCAGTAACCTTCTTAAGACCCAATTGTTTTAGCTTATTCAATATTTGAACTCCAGTTCTAACAAGTGTTGGACCTTTAGACATTGTTCTATTCTTAATGAATGACATTTTGCTCCTTTAGTATGGATGATCTTCTAGTAAAAACTTTTTATGGTTGTCAAACCAAGACTGGTTTTTACTCTTTGACAGAGTAAAAGTATTTGAATTCTCCATGCAATATGGATAAGCTAACCTTTTAGTAGTACTTCACCCTGAAAACATCACATATACAGGAAAATCACTTATTGTCCACATAAGAGCAACCTGCATCTGAAGATTTTGTTTCTTCGAAACATCATATGTTTGCATACCCTCGTGCCACAATTGTTTGAGTTTTGCAATAAGTGGTTGTAAAAACACATATAGTTTATCCTTAGGATTTCTTAGCCTAAGTATTAACACTGATAATAACATATAGGCATCTTTCATACATAACAACAGTGGCAAATTATACGGTGTGACAATTATAGACCATGAAGAATATTATTATTTTGATTGACCGAATGGTTGAAACCCATTTGTATAAAGACCTAATTAAACATTTCAAGTTTTCACCATAAAATCTAGATTTGTTTGATTGAAATGCTTCCACACAAGAGAATCTAAGCAATGATACATGACCCCCTTTTTAACCTCATGTTTAACATGTCAGTGCATTTTTGTAGTTGTTGCTTTGGATGCATACAATCTTTGCAATCGAGGGGTTAAAGGAAAATAATGCATCTTCTTAGAAGGAACAAGAGTTTTGCGTCATTTGCCACCTTTGCTATGAGGCCTCTTATATCGAGCATGACCACAAAACTTACAACTAGTTAATTCACTATCTTTACACCAATAAATCATGTATGCATTATTACAACAATGAATCTTTTCAACTAGTAGTCTCATACCTTACGCTAATTTCTTGGTGTTGTAGAAGTTGTCAGGTATGAAACTATACTTAGGTGTAATCTTTTTCATTATTCTAACCATGTCATTGAAATTTTCTTTTGATATATGGTGTTCTGATTTTATGTGCACCAATTAGCAAACAAGCGATAATTGTGAATGCCCTGTATAACCCAAATATAAGTCTGTATTTGCAGCCGTAAGCATGTAGTAAAACTTCTAAGCCTCAGGATTTGAAGATTCCTTCATCTCATTAGGGTCAAAATAAGGATCGACTACATCCAATACCATTGCTTGGTATGGATTTGATGATTTGACTGTTTCTATTACACCAGCTTGATCATGGGCTACATTTGCATTATCTCCTTCAATGGTTTCACCATGTAGAGTCCATTCATAGTATTTACTTCAAAAAATATATGGTTCTGACACTTGCGATGGTTACACATACACTTAATCCTATTCCTATCATTCAGTTCTAAGTGATTGCTAAATTCAATATAATTTTTCACCCCACTCATAAACTCTATATTCAACAAACCATTCTTAAGCAGTTTACCCATCCATTTTCTATCGGGTCTCATTTTTCCTTCCTATGAGTAATACATAAAAAATACATATAAATAAAATTTTGTTTCAACTGTATTATGATTCTTTCTAACTCCATTTGTATATTAATAGGTAGGAATCTACTCATTCAAAAATGCGACGTTTGATGACCATAAACAAATGCAATATATTCATCAATATATAGAAATTTCAGCAGCATCTCCCTATAGTTCTCCAAATGCATAATATGAAACAAGTAGTTACTCATACGACTTAAATCGTTTTAGTGTCATCGCATGAATCAACTCTTATTTTATTATGCATCCGAAAAATAACAGGGGATACTAGTGACTTTTTGCATATTAATGAAAACACTTGCATCTACTTGTTATTTAGATACAAACATCACATTTCTAAACTATTTGACTTGGACACTTCAGTATTGTCTCACCATATCCAGTGACACAAACACCAAACGAGATTTTAAGGTTCATGTGACTAATAATTGCATAATTATGCATATACACTTACCAGTGTCAAGTTAAACAGGTTTACAATTTTAATGATATTTTGATAGAGTCTCCTCTATAACTTGGACTAATCCTCTTGTTAAAAACAACTTATATATACACAACATACTTCTTTTAAAAAATCTGAGACATCTTTCCCCCCTAGTTATCCTTAGGTCATCAAATACTGGACATATTACAATAACAAAACGTCAATACTTAAAACCAAAATAGGAATACATACATTGTGCAACAATATAAGCTAAATAAAAAATCAAATCAAAGCTTTAAAAAATTAATACTTATCATAAGGATTATCAAAATATTGTGCTTTTATACTCAGCCTCATTTTGTACTAAGAATTATCAAACTTTGTCTCTTTATAGTTATCTTATTTTGAAAATAAGTTATTAAATTAACTATCTTTCATATTTATCTTTTCCTTTTGTTCATTTTGTGTTTGTTATGATCATATTTTTGATGTGTATCAAACTTTGTCTCTTTATAGTTATTTTATTCTGAAATACGTTATTCAATTAACTGTCTTTCAGATTTATCCTTTCTTTTTTTTTACATTCATTTTGTTTTTGTTATGATCATTTTTTGAGGCTTATCAAATTTTGTCTCTTTATAGTTATCTTATTCTGAAAATAGGTTATTCAATTAATTGTCTTTCAGATTCATCTTTTCTTGACATTCATTTTGTGTCTGTTATGATAATCTTTTTGAGGCTTATCAAACTTTGTCTCCTTATAGTTGTCTTATTTTGAAAATTTATTATTTAATTAACTATCTTTCATATTTATCTTTTCAATATGTTCATTTTGTGTTTGTTATGATAATCTTTTTGAGACTTATCAAACTTTGTATGGTTTTAGTTTATATTATCCATAAAAGGGTTTTTTATTTAACTATCTTTTGGATAATTTTATTTTTATTTCTTTACATTTTTTATCTTTTATGGTCATCTTATTCTTTGTCAATTCAATGTTGTCTCACTCCAATTCTCCTCGAGCCACCAAATATTTGGCAAATCACACATCTAACATCAATCATTAACTATAAAAATAAAATCACCTAATAATCAAGCATTTAGGTAAAAGCTATATAAAACACACAAGCATTATACAAAAAAAACAAAAGCAGAATTAATAGGTGAGCAATAATAAGACTTCTTACGAATCATTCACAATCAACGAAAATTAAACAATGAAATTCACACTTCTACAATTTCTCGACAAATCCTTCGCCCTAGTTCTCCTCATATCATCAAATACCCTACAAATCACACATCTAACATTAATCATTAGCTATAAAAATAAAATTACCTAATAGTCCACTAGCATTTAGATAAAAACTTATAATATGCAAAAACATTATACAATCAAATCAAAAGTAGAATTAATAGGTGAATAATAATAAGGCTTATTACGAATCATTCACAAACTTTTAAACAATCTAATTCACACTTCTACAGTTCCTTGGTAAATTCTTCACCCCTAGTTCTATTCGGGTCACAAAATACCCGACAAATCACAATAATAAAGTGTCAATAATATTAAAAAATTATTATGCTAGAAACACATACCTAGTGCAACAAATGAATGCAATAAAAAAAAATCAACTCAAACAGAAAAAAATCCAACAACAACTCCGATTGTGCTATGCCTACAGAGATATAAAATAAAAAAATAGAAACAATTATGAGCATACTTGAATCCATATTATCCAACAATCATATATTTTCTTGATTATAATTTACAATAATTAGCCTTTAATTAATAGAGGAAAAGAAAAACTTGAAACATAAATACATGTAAATACTTTCTTTTCAAAAAAAATATAAAATAACTTTTTAATAAATTTTTACTGATTCAAATTATCGAATCAATTTATAAAAGAAATTACAATTTACATTGTCTCTTAATACGTAAAAATTCACTTTATATTCATAAAATAGAATGCAATTCATGTAGTATTAAAAATAAAATCAGAATAACTTCAACATAAGCTAAGTTGGCAAACAAAATTGCTACTTTTCTTATCCATCAACATTCAAATATTTAGACTTTTTTTTTTACAAAAATTTCAAATATCTACATTAGATAAATACAAAAGTGAAACTCCAAAATTTAGTTAAAGACAATTAAAAATTAAACTAAACAAATGTGAAATATAATCTTTCAAATTATCTATTTATTCATATATACATATGTAACTTAATTTCTAACATATACTTGGAATATAATATTCTAAGTTTTCTATTTAATCAATATAATTACTATGTATATTAGAATTTCTAAATAAATATTTCTTCCTAATAAATAAATAAATATTTTTATAAAATGATTTGAAATTAATAGAAATTTTAGAATAAAAAACCCAAAACTAGTCCAAACTTCATAATTAATAAACATTAACAAAAACCATCAAAAGTAACACAAATTTACAAAATCACAAAATTTCTAAATAAATATTTCTTTCTACAAATAAATAACTATTTTTACAAAATAAATAGAAATATCAGAACAAAAAACCCAAAAACAGTCCAAACATTATCATGAATAGAAATTAACAAAAACCAAATAATATAACCAAAATGTACAAAATCACAAAATTTCTAAATAAATATTTTTTCCTAAAAATAAATAAATATGTTTACAAAATGAACATACATTAACAAATATCCCAGAACAAAAAAGTAAAAAATGGTCCAAACTTTTTCATGAACATAAATTAGAAAAAAAAATATATATAACAAAAAACCCAAATAGCCCTAACATTTTCTTTTGTTATTCCCATGAGAACATGAATGAAACCAAATTCATTAACAAACACACACATTAGTCCTAACCCAAATTATTGTTAAAAAAATTGAAAGACAAATCAACATAACTTACATAATTTAATTAAATTTACACCAAAACAAAAATTAAAATCTCATACAAGAAAAAAAAAATAAAATCGCCTAAAAAATTCACAATCATTCATTGTTAATAAAAAAAATCCTAGAAATATAACCAAGATAAATTACAAGATAAATAACCTAATTTCATGCAATTTCACACTAGCTAAACAAAAATAAATATTTACCTGAGAAGGAAACCCGCAAAGGGCAATTACAATAGTGAAATTGCAAAGCCCACCAACAGAAGGAATTCTAGGTAAAACGTGAAGGAAAATGATGGAAATATAGAAGAAAATGATGATTTGAGGAATGCAAGATAGAGAGAGATGAACAAAGAGTGAATTAGAGAAAGAGATATGAGAAGAAAGAGTATCGCAGGAACACTGCTAGGGGAAGAAGAAATCAACCATTTAACATCCTAACTTAGCAACAGACAAATCTGTTGCTATTCCTATTATAGCCTTAGCGATGAATAATCCATCGCTAATCGACATACCAAATAGATCTCCTAGTTAGCGATGGCTTATTTATGTCGCTAATCCACCAATGACAAAATACCGACGAATTAGTATATATCACTTATTTATTCCCTTGCTATTCTCTTTCTAGTCCGTCGCCAAACTTCGCGCCATAAAACAATGCACACATTAGTGACAAACTAGCAACAAATTTATCTGTGTTGTCAATTTCTTGTCGCTATCTATTGCAAAACTATTACAAATTATGGTCCATTGCAAAACCATCACCTTTCAGTTGGTAAATAGTGACAAAATTTGGTCTGTCGCTATTTTTCCTCACTATTTTGATGCTTCCTTGTAGTGTATATATAACTCAAAGATTATTCTGAAGTTACAACTATACAAAAATATTGCTACAAATTTTATGTTCTAAATATTTAAAAACTTAATCTCCACCACACAATAGTAAACACACAATAGAACTTTTTCGATTTAGCTAGAACAAAAAAGCTTAACATATCCAAAATATTTCTAAAAAAAAATATATGCAACTAAGTGTTATATTCTAACATAACTTCTACCACAAAAAATGATTTGGGTTCCTATCACTTGTATCTCTTTTAACAAAATTTCCTGGGTCTAGTAACTGAGGAATTGGATTGCTTGTTGCTTTTGATGTTTTTCATATATTTTCATGAATATTTATAAAATATTTTTTCAAAATTTAGAATACTATAATTATTATTTTATATTTATGAAATCTTAGTAATTATTTTTTATTAATATAAATTAGTATATATGTTAATATATTTTTAGTAATTAAAATATCTTATATATAATTTTTTTTTATAAAACTTATATATAATAATTAAAATAAATTCTTTTTTATATAAATGATTACAATATAATTTATAGTTGGTAGGTGAATAATAAAATTTTAAGAATAATATAAAGTAAGAATAAATTTGATTTTATTATTACAAAGATTCAAATATAATTTCAATTTTTATTTGGTTATTATAGCAAAAATTTTAAAAAGCTAAAAATAAGAGCTAATTAAAACTACAGTTGATTAGAGTTGTATCTTACTATCAATTTCTATTTTATATAATTTATTAAACATATATTTTATAACTATTTGATGAGAAGTATCTATCAGTAATATCTATCAATTACACCAAATATACCATTAGTATATTGGACTTCATCTTTCATTGAAACTAGGAGTGTAATCGGTATACCGCAAATACCAAAACTGCGAAATTTACCGATATCGCGAAACCGAAACCGAAAAACCATAATACCGATACCAATACCGTGTACCACGAAAACCGCCAAAACCGATACCGCTAAAATTATGCGGTATTCCCAGTATACTGATACCGATACCGAAAAATGTACATTTCACTTAACAGAAAATGTACATTCCCTGTTTTTCAGTATATAAAATAATATAATAATCAGTATCAATATTCAATATTCATGATACTCAGTTCATCAAAATTATGCTCAATCAAATTATACCCAGTTTCCAACTAAAATCATGGATACTCAATATCAATAAATCAATAAAATTATAGAAAATGTACATTCCACTAAATAAAAATGTACATTCTCCATTTTTCAGTATATAAAATACTACAATAATTAGTATTAATATTCAATATTCATGATACTCAGTTCATCAAAATTATGCTCAGTCAAATTATACACAGTTTCCAACAAGAATCATGGATACTCAATATCAATAAATCAATAAAATTACAGAAAATGTACATTCCACTTAATAAAAATGTACATTCTCCATTTTTCAGTATATAAAATATGACAATAATCAATATCAATATTTAATATTCATGATACTCAGTTTATCAAAATTATGCTCAGTCAAATTATACCTAATTTCTAACAAAAATCATGGATACTCAATATCAATAAATCAACAAAATTAGAGAAAATGTACATTCCACTTAACAGAAATGTACATTCCACTTAATAAAAATGTATATTCCCCGTTTTTCAGTATATAAAATATTATAATAATCAATATTAATATTCAATATTCATGATACTCAGTTCATCAAAATTATGCTCAGTCAAATTATTCATAGTTTCCAACAAGAATAATGGATACTTAATATCAATAAATCAACAAAATTACAGAAAATGTACATTCCACTTAATAAAAATGTACATTCCTCATTTTTCAGTATATAAAATATTACAATAATCAGTATCAATATTTAATATTCATCAATATTCAATATTCATGATACTCAGTTCATCAAAATTATGCTCAGTCAAATTATACCCAATTTCCAACAAAAATGATGGATACTCAATATCAATAAATTAACAAAATTATAGAAAATGTATATTTCACTTAATAAAAATTGTACATTCC
>CATIWR010235597.1:0-11732 GCA_949677035.1 Omphalea diandra | reverse complement strand
CTTGTAATCACTTCTATTCAACTCCTAATGAGATTCTATCTTAATATCTGCAAAAACAACACTTAAAATTAATATTAGAACTTTTCAATCTATATTGTCAAGATCAAAAGAATGTCTTAACTTAGGTTTGAACAACCTAGTCCAATAATCTCCCCCTTTTTTATTTTGACAATCTAGATTGAATATGCAAAGGATAAAAAATTAATTATGCATGCTCCAAAGTGAATGGTTGTGAAGTGATTCAAACCATAAGTATGAAATTGCTCCCCCTCAATCCATACTCCCATTAGTTATTCTAATAAGATCATTGTCTTAGCTTATTGCAAATATAGTTCAATTTTCTCCCCTCTCCCTTTTTGTGTATTCCCTCTTTGTATATTCAGTTAATTATCTCACCCCTTTGTCAAGATCATAAAGAGAGAAAATATGAGGGAATAAGAGAGAGAATGGAAAGTATGAGAGGGAATGTACATAAATTTGTCAATTGCACAAGCTTAAATAATAATAGCAAGTACAAAAAATTTGCACAATTGATCATAATTTGTCATATAAGAAGATACATGAATGAAACATAAACTGCATGGAAATTTCATAAAAAAACAAAAATGCAAAATAATTCAAATACTTAAAGATGTTTGATCACACAAACTAAGACCTAAAATTTAAGAATTTTCATATATGGCCCTAATATAGAGCATATGATATTTTGATGATTGATTTATACATTTGAAATATAGAAAACCTCAAATGCCAAAATGAATTGATTCAAATTATCAAACAATCAATTACATCAAGTCAAACATGTCAACACACAGATATATCAAGCAATAAAATGCATAGCAACTCCCCCTTCTAGATAAAAGCATAAACATATCAAGTTAAAAATGTAGGAAGTAAGGGATATATTATAAGTTTAGTATCAATTGCTTGATACTGAATAACCATTTGAAACTTTATCCCTTCTTCATTTGCAATCTCCATTCACTTTTAGATTTCTCATGATGAGAATTTGGTAAAGGAGTCCCCATCCTACAATATCAAACATTTTGCTTTGGTACCCAAATATACTTAGGTCATTGGGGTTAGGATTGGAAGGGTCCTCTAATTTAAGGTGTGCCTTCCTAATGTGGCAAAAGACATTGATGTGCCCATATCTCATACAATAATGACATTGGAGTTTAGACTTATAAGTCTTTATTGTATGAGCAAACTTGTTATGAGTAGGAGACCTTCTTACACTTGGTTTTTATGAATGTATGCAAATGCATGAGTGAGGAATAGAAGACAAGTTTTTTGTGTGTATGTGTTTGAGCATGCCTCTTTGTGTACATGTATGCATGGTTAGCTCTGTTAAGCTTAGCTCTTAAGCCTTAGAGAGTCTTTCCTTTGCCCTTAGGCATAAGTGGCTTAGTGTTAGGAGCATGACCTCAATACTAGAAGTTTGACTTGTTGTTGCTTTAATGAATATAGTAGCAGAGGATGTAGATGAAAAGGCTCCATTGAAGCCTAAACCATGTCTCACTAAGGGAGGTATTTGAGATTCAATAAGTGTATCCAAAGCTTATTTCCTTTTGTGAAATTTAGAGGTGGAATTCTTAAACTCAATGACTTATCCTTTAAAGTATCATTTTCTTTTCTTAGAGAATCAAGAAAGGATAAAGATTTAGAAAGATTTTCTAAGGATTTTTTTAAGTTCTTCATTAAAAGTCCTTAAGTCACTTACAAGATCATTTAAACATTTAAATTCATTCTTAAATTTTGAACATTTTTTCATTTAAGTCTTATACTTTTTACATCTCAAGGCTAAAGTTTCAAAAAGCTCATTGTCCACATCATCAAATGTATCATACTCACCACTAGAGTGTGAATAAATACTTACCTCATTAGAGGAGTCCTCTTGAGCTATGAAGCAAAAGTTTGCAACATCTTCGTCTTCTTTTCCATCACTTGAATCATCATCCCAATTAGCCTTGAAGCACTTTTTGTTTTCCTTAAGATAATAGGAAGATGACTTTCTTTAGATTCTTCTTTCTCTCATTCTTTTCATCAACTCTTTAGTCCTTCTTGATATCTTAGCAAGCTCTTCTTCCTCTTTGTCACTTTCATTTAGGTCACTTGAGCTTTAATCATTTTCTTAAACTTTGAAGGCAAGAGTTTTCTTTTCCTTTTTATCTCTTTATCCTCTTAGCTTCTTCATCTCTTCATTCTTCTTGAGAGCCATCTCATGAGTGAGAAGCTTATTAATGAGAACATCGGTTGGCACCTTTCTAATCTCTGAATTGGACTTTTGAATGCTATATACTCTTGCATTAAATTTATCCAATGAAAAAGATTTAAGGATTTTAGTATTTACCTCATAGTTGGTAATAATTCTTCTAAACTTCTTCATGTTTTTGACAATAGAGAGGAGTTTATTTATCATGTCAGTGATGCTTTCATTGTCTTTCATCACGGACAGATCCCATTCTATCACATACATCTTTAACCTACTTGATTTCACAAGAGTTGTGCCCTCATATTAATTTTCTAGTGCTTTTGATATGATATGTATGGTTTGGCAATATTGGACTCTCCCAATTTCTTCTCTTGACATGAAGCTTAGGAGAATATCCATTACCCTCTTGTTCTTCCCATTTGCCTTCCTATGTGCTTCAGTCCATTCTTCTTTTGTAATTGCCCTCTCTACTCCTTTAACCATCTTTATTAGAGGCTTCCACTCTTCAAGTACATAATCCTATAATTGATGAGATCGATATCAAGATAGATCTCCATTTTATGCCTCTAAAAAGCATAATCAAAGTGGGGACTAAGATGAGAGTGGATTCCTTGTGCCATTGATCTTTTCTCACACAATTAAGGCTTAAATCGAAACTTAGCTCTGATACCAATTGTTGGCCCTTGAGCACTAAGAAGGAAGTATCGAATTGTGGATAATTCAAACTTTTATAGGAATCTTACGAGAATAAAATATTAGAGAGTAGAAGAAGAATGAACACCATAGTTTTCTAGTGGATCAGGTATTAATCAACCCTACATCTACTCCCAGTTCACTAATTTGGTATTTCACTAAATCACTAATGTTTTACAAACTCACACTCAACTTAATGTTTAGGCTCACATGAAACCTTACAAGTGTTTTCCTAAGCTAACACTCAACCTAGTATTTAGGCTTATACCAAACCTTACAAGTGTTTTCCTACGGCTAATGCTTAAACCTATACAAGAATTTTCTAAGGCTCACTCTCAAAACTAAACAAGAGTTTTTTTTTTTATACAAGGGCTCACACTCAAACCCAAACCTAAGTCCAAGGTGTTTTAAGCTCACACCAAACTACGTACAAAGAAATAAAAAGTTAAAGTAGTGAGAATTAACTTTACAGGAGTTTTAGCACAATCAATGATTATCCTATTGCATTCAAGTCTATTTGGTAGTGTATTTATAAGATATAATTACCAAAGAGACATTATAAATATAATTATGCCAAAATCTCCAAAGCATATTAGGTAGATCCTACATTTAATGATTGTCAGATTAAATTCACGATTAAGATAAAAATTCACAGTTAGGACAAGAAATTTATGATCTTTATTTTGGGTTTTGTCTAATAGCTAGTGACATGAGTCAACTTGACATTGGTCTTTTCAAAAACTAGTTGTTGGATCTTTCTAACAGATCTTAAAAATAATGGTCGCTACAAAAATTTATAATCTTTGCTAAAATTCACTGTCACTGCCAAGTCATTATACCTACCGTGAATCAAACTGGAGATTTAGCTTTCTTATTTTTTTATTGGTCGTGATCACTACCAAATTCATGGTTGTGACTTTTGAATCTCAATAGTACGTTTTAAAATGTGTGATCGCTACTGAAATTTGCAATCGCGACTTTCAAATGTAGATTTTCATACTTTAAGTTTTTTGCTTCTACTTACTTCTATTCAATTTCCAATGAGATTCTATCTTAATATCTGTAAGATCAACACTTAAAATTGATATTAGAACCTTTCAATCTATATTATCAAGACAAAAAAAAGTGTCTTAACTTAGGTTTCAACAATCTAGTCTAACAATGTGCCAAACTCTTAGACTTAGAAGAGATTAATGACTTTTTTTTTTTTGGGCCAAACCCTTAGATTTAGATAAAAATTAGAAGCTTTTTTCAGGGTTGAACCCTTAAACTTAGAGAATATTAATGGCTTTTTTGGAGCTCAAGCCCTTAGACTTAGATAATATTAATGATTTTTTAGGGGTTAAACCTTTATTCTTAGAGAAATGAAATGGCCTTTTAAGAGGGATGAACCCTTATTGCGCAGTGTATGTACTAAATAGATACTTTATTAATAATACTTGCAAAATTATCTATATTCCAAAATCTTATGATTTGTTATCCCTTTAGTATTATTAACTAATAAGCCTCATTTCCTATTGCATTTATAGCTAGATACGGACCTTCCTAGTTAGCTTACAGTTTTCCTACCCTAGCATTCGCCTTGCCTATGTTTGCTTTTCTAAGTATTAGGTCACCTTGCTTGAATGATCTTTGGAAAACTCATTTGTTGTGTTATTGAGTGATCTTGGCTTTATATGTTATTATCTTGATGGTTGTTTATTCTCTTCGTTCTTCAAGTAGATCAATATAGAGCTAACCCCTTCGTTGTTGACATTTATATCAAAGTGTTAGACTTTAAGGCTATTCATGTCAATCTCTACTAGTATAACTACTCTCATATTATATGCTAGGTTGAATGGTGATTCTTCATAGGCCATTTTGGGGGTTGTTTGGTATGTCCAAAGAACGTGAGGTAATTGCTTGGCCTAGTCTCTTTAGCTTCATCAAGTCTCTTTTTTAAACCATTGAGGATAATTTTGGTTAATGACTTCTATATGTCTGTTCTTCTAGGGATGAGCTACTAAGGTAAACCACAAGGTGATGTAAAGGTTATGGCACAATTGTGTAAAACAATCATAGTGAAATTGCTTGCCATTATTCATGATAAATATGTTGGGGATGTCAAACCTGCAAATAACTTCTTTACAAAAGAAATTTTTTACCTTTTTAGCTATGATAGTAGCCACTACTTCAACTTTCACCCATTTGGTAAAGTAATTGATGGTGATGGTGATGAACTTCCTTTGTCCTATTACTTGAGGGAAAGGATCGAGAATGTCTATTCCCCATATGGTGAACGACAAGGAGTTGGTGATGCTGGTTTGTTGTATAGCTAGGATTCAGGGGATTCTATCATGCTTTGGACACCTTTCTCCTGTACGTAACTACTCTTCTACGTCCTTCCTTACTATAGGCTATACGTACCTACTCTTTTACGTCCTTCTTTATTATAAGCTAGTAAAACCCTTGAATTAAGACTTTATGGGCAATAGTGTGTGATCCTTCATATGCACCACATATGCCCTTATGCATCTCTTGGAGAATGTAGTTTCCTTTCTCTTAAGAGGAACATTTGGTCTAGGGATATATGGCTAACATTCAGTATAATACCCTATTGTGACAGGAGTATATGGTTGCTCTTTTATGCATCTTAACGACTTCCAATTAATTGTCCAATAACTATCTTTTTATCTAGGTGATGAATGATTAGTCTCATCTAAATGTCCAATTTTGCTACATTTAAGATCTCTTATTATGCGATTATAGGCTGGAGCCTTTCTTTTTAGAGTTAGAGTTTCTAGAATATCTCTTTTTGCTTTACTATAACTTTAGTTAACATGTCTTCCTTTTTATTCTCCTTTTAGGGAATCCTGGTAATTATCCATGTTCTTTTAATTTTGGAGAGTCTGTTGAGGAGTTGCTAGCAAATTTTCAAGTACTTTAACCAAATTATCATCCTTCGTCTAAAAGTCTCTTGTGCTTTGATTAACTACTAATATGGAGTCGTTAAACTCTTACAACTCCTTTATTAATACTTTTAAGGCTAGGCTAAGCTCATCAATTAGGGCCTCATACTATGTAATGTTATTAGTAACCTGAAACTTTAAAGTAATGGCATAAGTGATTTTTATCTTATTAGGACTTTAGAGAATGACTCTTGCTTCAACTCCATTTTCATTGGACACGCCATCTATATGTAACATCCATGCTTCATTTGGTGGAGTTGTGACTATGTCTTCCCTTATCATCTCCATAATAAAGTTAATTAAACATTGGGCTTTTAAGGCCATTCAGGGTTCATACTTGATATAATATTCACTAAGTTGAAAGGCCTAGTGTACCAACTGTCCAAATGTGTCTAGTCACTATAAGGCTTTTTGGAGGGGTTAATTCATTTATACTAAAATGGTGTACACCTAGAAATAGGTCCTTAACTTCCCTACTAAAACTGTTAGGGCTATGGTTAACTTCTTTAACTTGGGATACAAGACTTATGCTTTTCAAAGGACTTTGATAGTGTAGTAGACAAGGTACTATTCTCCATCTGCCTTCCAAATCTGAATAGAGGTGATTGTTTCTTTATTAACTGCTGGGTCGATATAGAGGGTACTAACCTCGAGTCTGCTTAAGGGCAATGGAGTGCTAAGGAATACCTTGAGCTTTTCAAAGGTCGTATGGCAGTCCTTCGACTACTGGAAATGTTTGACATTCTTCAAGTTCATATAGAAAGGAAGACACATTTTTACCAAATAGAAGATGAACCATCTTAACACTATGGTCTTCTTGTTCAGCTTTTGTACCTCATTGATTGTTCGAGGTGGCTTTATGTCCATAATGGCCTGGATCTTCTCAGGATTAACCTTAGTTCCTCATTTAAAGATCATGAACCACGTGAATTTCCTTGCCTTTATTTTGAACATACACTCGTTTGGGTTTAATTTCATGTCATACCTGTTTAAGACATCAAACACCTCTTATATATCATCTACATAAGATTCATCAATTTTGCTTTTAACTACAATGTTATCTGTATAAATTTTCACATTTTTATTAATTTGTTCTTTAAACATAAAGTTCATCAATCTTTACCTCTAATAGGTTGTTCCTACATTTTTTAGGCTGAAAGGCATCTTTATGTAGCAGTGGGTGCCTCGATTTGTCACAATGGTAGTCTTCTCTTCACCATTTGGGTGTACTAGTATCTAGTGGTATCTTAATGCAACATCTAATAAACTGTACCTAGAAAAACATATTATGGAATTTACCAATTTATGGATATTTGGCAATAGGTAGTTATCCTTTAAGCAATCCTTATTCAGGTTCGTGTACACATCCTTCACTTGCCATTCGATTTCTTGACCATTACAACATTAGCCATCTAGTTAGGATACTTTACCTCTCTAATAATTCTAGCATGCTAGAATTTGGATACTTCCTCACCCATGGCCATTGTCTTTTAAGGGTGAATCATCTCTTCTTCTATTTTATCAATTTTGTCTTAGGATTCACATTCAATCGGTGATAAGCTACTGATAGGAATAATTTTAGCACATATTTTAGGTTATAAATTAGTAATTTTTTTCTTATTTTTATAGTTTTTTATTTTAGAATTAGTTAATTTTCTATTTTGTTATGTTTGTGCAATAATTTCTATAAAAAGAAGCTAAAATTATGAATTCCAATAGTGTTGCATGGCCTATGCATTGACCAATATAGTTGACTAGTCAACAAAAGCACACTCATATCTAGTAGGCTGTGCATCGGTTGAGATGTGACCTATGCATTAGGCCATGCAAGGTGTCATATTTAGAATTTTAAACATAATTTTGGTTTGCCTTTTAAGAGACCTATGGCTTATTTGGATAGAGATACTTATGTGAAAAAAAAAAAAGCAGCTTTTGGTGAGAAAAATGAATCCAACCTCTACACCTAATTTTAAAAGAAGATTTTTTAAAGATTAGAAAGTTTTTTCTGAGGGTTTTCATTAATTTTGTTTGGCAAGACTCTTCCTTTGAAAATTATTCTACTTAAATTAATGGATTCTTTCTTCTTTATTTGCTCTTCTTCTTCTAAGATGAACTAATCCTTCCATTCTAAGGATTAGAGTGAAAGCCCAATCCTTATTCTACGATTATGTGAA
The DNA here is from genome assembly GCA_949677035.1 of Omphalea diandra. Lineage (NCBI taxonomy): Eukaryota > Viridiplantae > Streptophyta > Magnoliopsida > Malpighiales > Euphorbiaceae > Omphalea > Omphalea diandra. The sequence continues at coordinate 3,702 of CATIWR010235597.1, read as the reverse complement.
TAAATTTTACTTCAAATTGTGTTAGGTATCTTGATTTAATGTGTTAAAGTTTAATTGGTCTTATATATATGATGGCCACATATGTGCAATGCTTGAAAGTCTGGACCATAAATCAAAAATGGAAATCTATGGTTAGTTGTAATATGTTAAACTAAAATATTGAGATTGTGAGAGTATGCTTGACTTTTAGAGATATTAAAGAATTATTCATGGAATTTGATATGTCGTTATTGAATTTTGTGACTATAAAAGTAGGCATAATTTTAGTAAGAATAGACTCAATATTACTTAAAAGAGAACATTGAGAAAATTAGGAAAATCCTTCTTCAACTACAACCCACTCACATTTGATTCAGAGTTCTTGGTATAATCTTGGAATAGTATTGTGGTATACCTAAATTCCATAAAAATCATTTGTATAAAAGTTTCTTTCAAATCAAATTTCATTTTTATTTAATTAATTTTGTAATTTTAGTTTTTAGGCTAGTTTTATTTTTCATAATTCGATTGCTAAAAAATAAGAGAATTGAGGCTTTATTAGTAACTATGTGAATTAATCCTCATGGGAACCTATTTTACTTTTCATTATATTACTCGAGCAATTTGTACACTTGCAAGGATTTCATACACAATAAATTTTGGAGGCCATTCTTAGGGATTTATTTTCATAATATCAATTTCACTTAAGATTTTTATGAATCTAGTTTTTAAATTATGCATTTTAAATTTTATGAGTTTAATTATGTTTCGTTTCTTCTAATAGGTGAAACGCTTGGTGTGTATGGCATCCAACAAGCTTAGAATCATTTGAATTTGACCTTGAAATCAAGCGTACCTTTCATTGTTGAAGGTGAATCCAAAAACAAAAAAAAAATTTGTTTAAAGTCACAATTGGCGATAAAAAGATGACCAAGAGCTTTGTGGGGTTTTGTGATGCCACATACTTTAGAGACTCAGTCAAGCATTATTAGACCCATCGTTGCATGCAATAATTTTGAGATTAAATTGGTGATTATTCAAATGGTGTAACAAAATTATTTTGGGGGTGAAGCCAATAAAGATCTAAATGCACATATCGCCATTTTTTTTTTTTGAGATTTGTACAACCTTTAAGATTAATGAGGTAATCAATGATGCAATTTGATTGAGACTCTTCTATTTTCCCTTGAGAGATAAAGCTAAAAGACGTCTAAATTCTATGGCACCTAATTCATTTGCTACATGGAATAAGCTCTTACAAGCTTTCATGACAAAATACTTCTTGTCGAGTAAGACCGTTCAATTAAAGCAAGCTATTGCAAGCTTTATCCAAGAGCCCAAGGAGATATTATATGAAACATGGGAGAGGTACAATGAGCTATAAAAAAGGTGTTCGCATCATGGCTTATCAGATTGGTTGATTATAAAAACCTTATATAATGGACTTAAAATTCTATTTTAGCTTCAAAAAAAAAAGAAGAAGAAAAAAAATCAAAGAAAAAAAAACATAAAAAAAAAAAAAACAAAAGAGAAAAAGAAAGAAACAAAGAAAAGAAGTTAAATATCACATTGAACTTGTTTGTAAACTAAGTAGTTGATTTTGAAGTTCTCATTGGTATTTGGCCTAGGCTATAAAATCCCATTAATTTCAAGTTCAATTTCAGTCTTGACACTTCAAAATTCCTTTTTTATTTTAAAATTTAGATTAGGCCTTTAAAGATCTGTTTCTTACTCCAATTGTGTAGATTTTGAATCCTTTATTTACTAAGTCTTTCTAAGGTTAGTTTACTTGTTTGTGTTTGGTTTAGGCTTGAATTCAAGATAAAGTAACTTGAGTCCTTAAAGAACTTAAAGAAAAGAATCCATGAGAGCTAAAAGGCAAGAGTGATGAGCTTAAAAGAGGGTAAAAGCCTGTTTTGAGTTAAACACCAGTGTGATTGCTATCTTTTGAGTGTAAACATGTGTGGTGAGGTTTTCTTCTATTATTTATGTTAACCATGGCAAATCCTAAAAAAGAACCAGATTGGAAGTTGTTCATGAAAGCTTTACAAGCTCATATGGCCCAAATTGAGAAGCAATTCCAAACAATGCATGAGAAGATTGAAAGCTTGCAAATCGCCTCAAATTCCAACACCACTCGTATTAATTATAAGCAACTAAGGCATGGGAGGATTGTTTAAGATGATAAGGAGGACGATTCTATGGAAGGCTATTCACAAATATCTAAAAGCAAGATGACAATCTCAATGGCATCAAGATGAAGATTCCTACCTTTAGTGGTTCCAATGATCCCAGAGCCTATCTATCTTGGGAAAAGAAGGTAGATTTTATTTTTGATTATCATAATTATAGTGAGGATAAAAAGGTTAAATTAGCTGCTATTGAATTTGTGGGATACGCTCTTGTATGGTAAGATCAAATAAGAAGTATTAGAAGAAGATGTTGGGATCCACCAATTTGTACTTGGGTTGATATGAAGAGGGCCATGAGATATAGATTTGTTCCTAGTTATTACCTTAAAGATATACACAAAAAGTTGCAAAGACTTGTACAAGGTAATAGGAGTGTGGAAGAGTATTATCAAGATCTTGAAATCACCTTGATAAAGGTAGAACTTGAAGAGCCTATGGAGCAAACTTTGGCACGTTTTCTTATCGGTCTCAATAGAGAAATCGCTAATGTAGTTGAGCTAAAGCAATATGACACTTTAGAGGAGTTGTATCACCTTGCAATTATGGTGGAAAGATAGCATAAAAGTAAGCATTCTAAGCCTAATTACAATTCGGTTTCTTGGACTAACAAGTTTAAAAGTGGTGACAAGCCCAATAATAGGCCCAAAATCAAACCACCAAAAAAGGAAAGAGGGAGCAAGCCCAACTCTAATGCTAAGGTTGAACCCTCTAAAAAGCCAAGTTTAATTGTTTACTTTAAGTGCCAAAGAATAGGACACATGGCACGTTATTGCCCCAACAAGAGGACCATGGTTTTGCGTGATTGACAGATAGTAAGTGATGATGAAGATGATGACTATGCAACCAACCCTGAGATGCCTCCATTAGAAGAGGCTGATGATGATGATTTTAAGGATCCAAATAAGGTAACTAGTAAGAATATTATTATGGCTAGGTGTTCGTTAAGTGTGCAAGTTAAGGGTGATCAAATTCAAAGGGAAAATATTTTTCATTCTAGGTGTAGGATAAATGGTAATTTATGTCTTACTATTATTGATGGTGGTAGTTACACTAATGCGACTAGTACCTATGTTGTTGAAAGGCTTAATTTACCAACCATGAAACATTCTAAACCTTATAACTTGCAATGGTTAAATGATAGTGGAGAAGTAAAAGTCATTAAGTAAGTTTTGATATCATTTTCTATTGGTAGATATAAGGATGAGGTGTTTTGTGATGTTATTCCTATGCAAGCTAGCCATATACTTTTAGGTCGACCATGGCAATTTGATAGGCGAGCCAAACATTATGGGTTCTTTAATACTTATGAGTTTGATTTTGGGGGCAAACATATTGTTTTGTATTCTTTAACACCCCAATAAATTTTTGAGGACCAAAAAGTAATGAGAGCGAGAGAAAGTGCATTCAACCAAGAAAAAGAAAAAGTGATATGGAAAAAGGAGAATAGTGAGAAAACCAAAGAGGGGCGTGAGATTAGGGGGGAAAAAGAGAGCAAAGAGGGGATGCTTATAAAAAAAATGAGGGGCATGCA
>CATIWR010235580.1:0-25426 GCA_949677035.1 Omphalea diandra | reverse complement strand
AGGGTGATTCTGTCTAAGGAGATTAGGTTTTAAGTGGGACCACTTGTGACCCCTCCAATCTTTCCTGGGAATCAACTATAGTGTGGTTTTACAGTACAATCTTTCACTCTCTATTCACCTATAAATTTATTAGGTGAATTTGGTGGGTGGAATATTACCCTGATTTCCGCAACACTGCGAACAGAGGATGTTGTGCTGTTGGTTATTATCCTGTGCTGTGGATGATATGGTTCGACAGGAATCTTTTAGTTTTCAGGCAAGGTGGTGGGAATGTTATGGAGGTTTTGTAAAGTGCTCAACACTATGTTTCACATTGTTGTAATCTGGGTGGGTTGTCATCATCGGTTGTGTGTCGTGGTGGTGAGTCTGTTGAACGCCCCTTGCTGTGTAAAAGGAATCCTCATACGGATGAATTTCTGAAAGTTAATACAGATGCTGCATTTCACCAGACGAGTGGAATTGCGGGGCTGGGTGTTGTCAACGGAAATTCTAACGGGAGGGTAATGTGTTTTGCTGAGAAGCGAGTAGAACATGTAAGGATCCTGAGTCTGCAGAAGCTTAAGCTCTTGGTTATGGTCTCGAGATTGCCTGGTTGTGTTCTTTCTTTCGTGTGCAAGTCGAGTCTGATGCCCAGATAGTGATTAATAGCGTCCAAGCCGTTTCCAAAAGCCTGCATCCCTTGAGTTTGATGTGTGGGGATATTCGTGAGTTAGGACAGAAGTTTGAGTATGTTGCATTTGGTTATGTCCCTAGAGCTTGTAACATGGCTGCCCATTGTGCAGCAAAATATGTCCTCTCTTTGGATTGCGAAGTCGTTCTTATTGAGGAGGTTCCTCCTCCACTGTAGGATTGTGTTTCAAATGATTATTTGTTTTAATGATATTGCTTTCCTTTCAAAATAAAAAAACTATTTTCCAGTGATCTAGTATGTAAATATTAAATTAATTTTTTATTTACAATATTTTAATTTCATTATTTATTTGTTATAAGGTATATCTTAAAAAAATTTTCAACAATATGTAATCAAAAGTTATAAATATTAGTATCTAATTTTAATTTTATAAAACTCCCTATTTTCTTATTCTATCTTAAATATGAATATCATTTATGCACTTTTTCTTAAATATGAATATCATTTATGCACTTTTTGAATTCATATCATAATTGCTATACTGTTAAACTCGCGTTTTGATTATACGATTTTTCGATTTAAAAATTTTAAAATGATTCAGCACATATACAAAATCGATTCTTCTAAAATTGAAATGAAATTACGGTCTAACTCGCTAAATTAAGTGAAATCGCGAGTTTGAACTCAAGCTTAACGAGTTCATTCATATTCTTAATGGGCTTCAGGTAACTACAGACCTAACAATTGAAATGGGCTTTTAAATTGAAAAATCCAAATTTTTATGACCCAACCCATGTTTTTAAACGCAAAAGGTGTGTTTTGATTAAGAAAGATAGAGAGAGAGAGAGAGAGAAACAGAATTTGGTTAGGGATTTACACTTTCGTTTCTCTCCTTCTTCCCTGCTCGCTCGCTCGCCTCTACTTCACTTCTTTGTGCCCCACTCACAATTCAGATAATAAGAGAATTTGCACTTTAATTTCTTATTCTTCTGCTGCTGCTGTTCGCCTCCATCTTCACTTCTCGCTTCTCTTATACGCCTAGGAAGCAATTGATTTCTGTCGAGGTACCAACTTTGGCCCTTTATTCTTCTTCTTCTGCTGCTGATCTTGTTTAACTCTGTGTCTGTGATTTGGTTTTGAGCTAGGATTTTAAACGCTAGTGGTTCATCTAACTCTATCTATGGATTTAATTTCCCAGAATCTGTGTATGCACTGATGTGAACTTCTGAGATCCTTTTGACTTCACTCTATTTTTATCGTCTACTAAGAGGAGTGGCTCATCTATCTCTAATTAAATGGATTATAGGAACTGTAATCCCCAGCTTTTTCTTGTGTTTTAAAAAACAAAAGTCTGGTCTCTCTATACAACACAAGTGAAGACATCATTCAATACCAAGTTATGTAGCTGTCTTATGCTTTTGTCATTTATTTATCCACGGAGGATGTTTATATTTTTGAGGTGAATTATTTTGCAGGCTTTTTTATTTTTGGTCAGATTACTCCATCTGTGACTTCTGCTTCTATCTCATAAAAAATTGAAGGTATGCATTTTAAAAACCACTTCTCCATTTGCATACATTTGCATACCAATCTTAAAAACCTGCTCATCCAAAACCATAAATTAGACATCCAAATGAAACACATTTCCACCCTCAAAGTCATCTGGCGCAAAGACCCATCTCTAGATTTTGCCATAGAGAAAGATAAGCGATACAGAGTCTGTGCACGGGTCGTCAAAGAGGTCTTAAACGAACCAGGTCAAGTTATCCCGCTCCGGTACCTCGAGAAAAGGCGTGAGAGGTTGCGCCTCAATGTCAAAGTCAAAACCTTTATTAGTCAGAATCCAGGTTTGTTTGATACTTACTATGATAGGATCAAACCCAAAACTGAACCTGTCTTGTTTTTGCGCGCGAGTGATAGGTTAAAGAATTTTCTCCAAGAGGAGAAAAGGATTCAATTGGAAAATGAGGGTTTGGTTGTTTCTAAATTGTGCAAGTTATTGATGATGGCTAAGGATATGGTGCTTAGTGCTGATAAATTGGTTCATGTGAAGAGGGAATTTGGTTTCCCTAATGATATTTTGGTTAATTTGGTACCTAAGTATCCTAATTATTTCAGGCTTGTAGGGTGTCCTGGAGAAGGGAAGTCATTTCTGGAGTTGGTTGAGTGGAACCCTGAGTTTGGTAAATCGGTTATTGAGGAAAGAGCTGAAGAAGAATCGAGGTTAACTGGGATTCGGGTTAGGCCTAATTTCAATTATAAGCTTCCACCAGGGTTTTTTTTGCGCAAGGAAATGAGGGAGTGGGTTAGGGACTGGTTGGAACTTGATTATATTTCACCCTATGTAGATGTGTCACACTTGGATCAGGCTTCACCGGAAATGGAGAAGAGGTCTGTTGGGGTTTTCCATGAGTTGTTATCTCTGTCACTCTTTAAGAGGATTCCAGTCCCAATACTGGGGAAGTTTAGTGAGGAGTACAGGTTTTCAAATGCATTTTCGAGTGTGTTTACCAGACATTCAGGAATATTTTACATGTCATTGAAAGGGGGGATTAAGACTGCAATGTTAAGGGAATCTTATAAGCATAGCGAATTGATTGATAAGGATCCATTGCATGAAATGAAGGATAAGTTTGTTGAGTTATTGGAAGAAGGGTGGCGAGAGAGAGCAGAGCAATTGAAGACACAGCAGGAAGTGATGAAAAAGGACATGGAAATGATGGCAAGGGGAGAACTGGACTTGGACTGTTAAGAGAACAGTGAGAAGTCTGATGCTAGAAAATTAGAGGAATAAACAGAAATAGTGGCATTAAGAAACTTGGACTGGGATTTCCAGTGGCAAGTTTGATGAGCAAAAGTTCGATGAACAACTATGAATTTGTAAATTATTGTGACCTTGGAGATTAATAGGAATGATAAAGATACCTGACTTAGGTTGATGGTCTCATGAGCTTCAAATACGGCAGAATTCTTTTTCGAAGAGAGATGCATGTTCTTAGCAATTTATTTTCGATGACGTATTGCCTAGACATAGATTGTAGTCTAATGGTCTTATATTGGCTTTAGAATTTTAGACCCCTTAAACTGTGCATTTGTTGTTCACTCTTACCTACACAATTAGATGTAATGAGCCAATTTTTCAGTGAATCAACCAAATATACCTGTGCCGCCTCCACCTGGATCTTAGTTTTCTTCTGTTCCAATTCTTTGTGTCCCTCTTCCTAGCCCTCCATCTGCTATATCTATGATGCCACCGCCACCAACTTTGTCTCACGGAGTGCCTTCAACACCTCCACTCGAGGATGCTCTGCCTTCACTTCCGGATGAACTAGAGCCAAAGAGACAGAAGCTTGATGATTCTATGCTTATTCCAGAAGATCAATTTCTGGTGCAACATCTGGTAAGCAAAGTTGTACATTATGCTTTTTGCAGTTTTATTTCTTTGGCTAAGCTGTACTCTAGTTGCGATCTGTAATTTAATTAGTGCTGGTTGATTTAATTTGTTTGTGCAGGGACCTATGTACATCACTGTTTCTGTTCCAAACGTTGATGAAGGAAATCTCAAAGGACAATTAGTGAGAATTTACAGTGCAGTTCTTGTCTGAAACTATGCAGTCTGAAAGAAAAAACTGCAGGAGAGATCCAACTTCCTGCGAACAAGCAGAAGTTAAGTGGAAAAGCTGGTTTCCTGAAGGACAATATGTCGCCCTGTTGGAGCTGGAGATACATTGTCTGTCATTGAGGGAGCCTGGTGGCAGAAAGAGATGAAGGGGTTTCCTTGATATGTTTATTCGGTTTTCTTTCTGGAACTGTCTGATAATCAGAAACGTTCTTATGTATTGCAATCAGACTTGTTTAATTTACATTCTCTGATGTTGCGGTGGAGATTACACTCAACAGCCATTACTGAGATAGCTCTATGACGTTATTGTTGTATTTGAATCATTATATCTTGGCTGATTGTACATGCGGTATCTAATCTAATAGGGATTCAGCATCTTAGCCAGTGTCTCGTTAAGGGCCATGTGAAAGTAGAGCACGCTATGCTCAATCCAATTACTGTCTTTTGCATTGGCATTTGATTCTACGTCTTTGCAACTGTCCTTTGGGGCTCATGTGTTGTGGTTCCAATTTTCCTGGTCATTTACATCTGTTGCTGGAAGTTCTTTTCTTGCTTCATCTGATGATTTCAAGGGTGTTTTGCTAGAATTAGGCTTTGTTTCGGGGATTGCGTGCTTTTCGCCTGGCCAATAAAGGCTTGCTGTACTTCAATTGTGCTAAGCACCCAACTTCATGGGAAACTCTATTGTGATTTGAGTCCACCAAATAGGATTATGGACTATCTAATCAGATTAAGTCATTTGTGGAGTTCACCAAATAGGATTATGGACTATCTAATCAGATTAAGTCATTTGTAAATTTACGCAAGTTGTTCCTCAGTTTTTAGCCTTGTATACGCTTAACGATTATTTGATTACATTAAAAGCCTCTTATATCATTTCTTTATTAAAATCATACAAAATGTCAATAGTACTCTCTATTTTATTTCAAATTTGTATTTTACAAATTCAATCTACCTCATCATAACCCTATTTTTTGAGCCTCTGTACGCATTTTGCAAAGAATTCCACCAGTTGGAGGTGAATCTACCAAGAATGCCTTTATGGTATAAATTTTTGATGTTGATACTTCAATTGTTATGGCCTTGACATACGTTGGAAAAACAGTTTTATTTTCATGTAGGAAAATTATTTTAAAAGAATGCTATGAACCACTCAGATGTGAAAAGAAAATAAAGTTTATATTGATTCATATTATCATATATATGCGAAACAAATTTAATTGGGTGGATGGATGAATGAAGGAGAGAGTAGGTCTGTCTTTAAAAAAAATCTCTTCATTTCTTGATTATATATGCAATTGATTCACCACAAAAAAAACACATGATTTTGGACAAAAAGAGCTTTTAGTGTAACGAAACAACATTATGAATATCTTATATGAGATTGAAATTCGAGAGATGATTTAGTTAATTATAACAATCATAAAAGATTTATAGTAATTAATTAAGAATTTGCATATTATATGGTATGATTATAATAGCAAAGTTTAAGTAAATTTAGTATTTATTTTTATTAAATAATTAATTATCTAAATGATTAAAATAAATATATAAATAATAAATAAATTTATTATTATTTTATAAAATTATTATTTAATTAAATCTTTTTAAGTAATAAAAAATGTAAAAATAATAATTAAATTAGCATAATAAATTTAAATAATAATCCAATTTTTGATAAAAATAAAAAATTTATTTATTTTTTAATTTTTTAAAAGTTTTTCTTATTATATACAAAACTAAATATTTATTATTATGAACATGAAGGATTTTTTAAATTATTTTTATTACAAAATTTTTATATTATTGAAATTTCTATATTTTCACTTTTTTGTTTTTTTGGTTAACTAGGAAAATTAAATATTTAATAATTTATTTATTTATTATATGATAAAAGAAAAATATATTATATCACCACATATCAAAAACATTATATTACTAACATAAATATTTGACAAATGATAAATACTCACCTAAAATTGAGTTTAAAGTCTGAATTAATTATATATATAGTAGTTGTAAAAGCACGCATTATGTAGTATAAGTATAAAAAAATTTCAAATAATTTTAATATTTATTTTTATTACATAATCAGTTAATTAATTAAATAATTAACATTAAGATACTAATAATATAATTTAAATTTATTTATTTATAGTGTATTATTATTTTATATAGTTATTAATTAGATCTTTTAAGTAAATAAAATAGTAAAAAAAATTATAATTAAATTATTATAATAATTTTTAACAATTAAATAATTGTTTCAAAAAAAGAAAATTGATAGTTTCATTTTTATTTTATTAGCTATTTTTATATTTTTAATTATTTTTATTTTTCTTATTATATAAGAAACTAAATATTTATTATTGTTAAAGTGCTAAAAAGGATTAACATGAAAATTGTCTTATATTATTAATTTTGCAAAAATATTTTTACATAAATAATTTTCTATATTGTTAAAATTTTTAAATTACTATTACATAAAAAATTATTGTATTTTTTAATTTTTTTTTTAGCTTAACTGCTTTATAGCAAAATAAAAAATATTATCATATCACTTATTAAAATATTAAGATACCGATATAATTAATTGATAAATAGTAAATACACATTTAAAGTTGATTTTGATATCAAAATTAATTATATATATTAATTGATATTGATTAACTCTTTGATGTAGGAATCATACTCTTTTAAAGCATAGTTAAGAAACTTCTCCACATTACTTTTTTTTTTTTAATTTTCTCTTGTTAAATAAATTTTTTAGTTTGATCATTCAATTTTTTTTTACACTTCTACAACTATAAAATTAATTCAAGTTTGAGTTGAGTGAATTTATAAAAGAGACATATTTTAAAATTTTAAACATATATATAGAGAGAGAGTTGAACTCTATCAAAAGTTTGTTATATAAAATTTGTTAAAAAATAATATATTTATTATTTCTATTTTATAGGTAACATTCATTAGGTGTACATTTAATGTTTAATTATTATATAATAATTAATAAATTGACAAGGATGAAAAAAACATTGATTTTTTTTCTCATCTCTTTATATAGTATTTTATGATGAAAAAATCTAAATTATATGCATAAACTTTCAATCATACATACAAATATGAATTATTATATATTTATAATATTCAATAAATATTATTTAATACTTAATTATTATGTAACAATTAATAGATTAAAAAATGAAAGAAAATATTGAATGTTTTGCTCTTGTATAAGTTTGGAGTCAATAACAGTGTAATTAGACATTTATATAGCATTTATGATGAAAGAATTTCTAAATTATAATTCAATTATAAATTTTAATTGGATGAATAATCTTTTTTTTATAAAACTAATTATTAACTAAATTTTTAAAATTTATAATTATTTAAAATAATTGAAATAATTAATAAAGATGCTTATATCTTTAAATTAGTTCTATTTTATTTTTTAAATACTTAAAAAATTAAGATAAATATGATTTATATATTTATAATATATACAAAAGTGGTTAATTAGAAAAAACTTTTTTGGACATAAAATGATATATAACTTTTTTAGATTAACAATTATATGCTTAAATTATAAATTTTAATTGAATGAATACTATTTTTCTATATAATTAATTATTATTTTAATTTTTAAAATTTCTAATATTTGAAATCTATAGTATACTATTTATAAAAGTAGTTAATCAGGAAAAACTTTTTTGGATATAAAATGTATAAAACTTTTTTAACCAAATGTTGAAGTTTATTTACCATAAATATTTAATTATATATACAGTTATTTTATGTAACATTATCTTAAGATATTTGAATATACATTTATTATGTTTAGTATTATCTAGAGAGATTTGAATATTTATTACCAAAATTCTTAGAAATTTTCATAAAATATGAAAATATAAAATAATTTAGACTAAAAATGTAGTTTACAGGTAAATTATTCTTTCATAAAGGACAAAATTTATTATTTTTTTAATATATATTTATAAATAAACATATTATTATAACGTTATCTTAACATCTCAATTATTGTAGTGATATGTATATTGATGAGTAGTGATGAAAATATTTTTTTATTTTTTAATATTATTTTATATATCTTTTTGTTGATGTTATATAATTTTTTTTTAGTTTTCAAATTTGATTTCATTATTTGATTTTAATTTTTTTCATTCACTTATTAATAAAAAATCACATTTATTAAAGTTTATTTTATATGTATTTTAAAAAATTTTAGTTATTTATAACTTATATAATTTATTCTCTTTATTTATATGAACACAAAATTTAAAAAAATTAATTAATTCAAACATCTAATAATTATTTTAATGTACATTAAAAACTAGTGCATTAATGAATTTATCTTTTTTTAAAAAAATAAATAATAGTTGTTGAGTTTTAAATTAGCAACGAAAATTAAATTCGTTGCTAAATCGGAAGGCTAAAATCGGACTAATCCCCTTGGCCTTTTCTTTGTTTTCCCCTTTCTTTTCCTTTCTTCGCATCGGGAGGTTCATTCTCATCGCAACCCACGCCCTCTGCGGCGGCGCCATGCTCATCGTCTTCCATTAAAGACGACGCCGTTCTCTTTGTTACTGCCGCTCTCGCCAAGGACGCTGCTTTGCGTTTCCCGTCCTGTCGTTTCGTGGAGTGCCTTGCCGTTGTGCTTCAGCTTAAGCAGAAGAAAGAAGACGATACCAAGGTAATCGAATGTGTGCAAACAGTTGAATGTAGCATAAATTGAGAAAACTGAGCCGGTAACACATCATATGGAAGGCAAGTGCCTTATATTCTTTGGAGTTATTGAACCAATTGTATTTCTGCGAAACGACAAAAATCAAAACTTGTTCTGGTTTCCATCTAGTATTGCTGCGTCCTCATTCATAATTTCCTTTGTTCAGCACTACCATTGCAACTGTATCATGTGTTCTCATTTAGGCATCTTGTTGTTTACTTTGGTATTCAGCATGTTAGGAAGTATTTCTTTCATGAGACAGAATTATGAGTATTGATGTGTGATAAGCATGATGCTCAAATACTATCACATCCCAAATTTAGGATCCATTTTCAAGCCAAGATATCAGATTTTGGATTAGTTAACACAAATTTATCTAACTGTTATATGCTTGTGTCTAGTTTATTGATTTATCCATATAACCCTGTTCATCTTCCTGATGTAAACTATTTTTTTGTGGAACTTGTTATCTGCAGGCTTTTTATTTTTTGTCAGATTAGTGGTGAAATCTGAACCACTTCTGTGAAGCTGTATTGAATTGTGCTGCTTTGTTATTCTTTACTTAAAATTCTTGTGAAGAAAATGCCAGGCACGGTAATCTTGCCTCTTCCAGCACCTCCTTCTAATGGAGATGGCCCTGCTTCCCCTTCTCAAGTGTTAGAAGAACAGGTGCCGAAGGAAGCTAAAACGGCGAATGAGGAGGAGAACAAAGTCCTAGTTGCAACCCACACAAGAACTATTGGAATAATTCATCCTCCTCCAGACATCAGGAATATTGTTGATAAAACTTCTCAGTTTGTTGCCAAGAATGGTCCTGAGTTTGAAAAAAGGATCATTGCCAATAATGCTAATAACGCCAAGTTCAATTTTTTAAATTCCTCAGATCCATACCATGCATACTATCAACATCGTTTGTCTGAATTTCGAGTGCAGAATCAATCTTCCGCTCAGCAGCCATCTTCTCAGCCTGCAGATTCTACACTCGCTGAGTCTGCTCAGTTTGTTTCTGTTGCTGATGACAGTGAGACAGCTTTAAAGCCTGACCATTCAGTCCAGTTTAGACCACCTCCACGGAAGGTTCTCGAACCCCCAGAGACTGAGCACTATACTGTTCCTCTTCCAGAGGGGATTACAGGAGAGGAACTTGATATTATTAAGCTCACAGCTCAGTTTGTGGCACGAAATGGGCAAGCTTTCTTGACTGGTCTGACAAATAGGGAGATGAACAATCCCCAATTCCACTTTTTGAAGCCAACGCACAGCATGTTTACGTTTTTTACTGGACTTGCTGATGCATATTCAAAAGTTTTAATGCCTCCAAAGGGGTTGACTGAGAAGCTGATGAAGAGTGTTGCTGATATGACCACTGTTCTTGAGCGGTGCTTGCATCGTCTGGAGTGGGAACACTCACAAGAGCAGGCGAGGCAGAAAGCTGAGGATGAAATTGAGCAAGAGAGGATACAAATGGCTATGATTGATTGGCATGATTTTGTTGTTGTTGAGACAATAGACTTTGCAGATGATGAGGATGAGGACTTGCCCCCTCCTATGACCCTTGAGGAGGTTATAAGGAGGAGTAAGATACTTACTATGGCAGAAGAAGAAATCATTGAGCCTGGAAAGGAGATAGAAATGGAAATGGATGAAGAAGAGGTACAGCTTGTTCAAGAAGGAATGAGGCATTTCAAAGATAATGATGCTGAAAGAGGTGGAAAGTCAAATGAGGAGCCGGAAGAACCCATGAGAATTGTGAAGAATTGGAAGAGACCTGAGGAAAGGATCCCTGCTGAAAGGGACCCCACAAAGGTTGTTATTTCCCCCATCACTGGTGAGCTAATTCCAATTAATGAGATGTCTGAACACATGAGAATTTCCTTAATTGACCCCAAGTACAAGGAGCAAAAGGAACGAATGTTTGCCAAGATTCGAGAAACAACTCTGGCTCAGGATGATGAGATCTCCAGAAACATCGTGGGACTTGCACGAACCCGTCCTGACATCTTTGGCACCACTGAGGAGGAAGTTTCAAATGCAGTAAAGGCAGAGATAGACAAGAAGAAAGATGAACAACCAAAGCAGGTCATTTGGGATGGTCACACTGGAAGCATTGGTAGGACTGCAAACCAAGCTATGTCTCAAAATGTTAATGGGGACGATCAGAATGAAGCTAGTAATGATCATGCAAGGATCCTTCCTGGCCCTGCTGCTCCTCCTCCTCAACCTGGTTTGCCTTCTGTTCGCCCCCTTCCTCCACCACCAGGACTAGCCTTGAATATTCCTCGTGTGCCTGCAAATACAGTCCAATATTCTGCTTCAACTATTGGTGCATATGCTATACCTCCACCTAGGCCACCAGGCATGCCATTGATTCCGTCAATTCGTCCTCCACAGCCTTCAGTTCCAGTGGCATCTGGACAGTCCCCCATCATGTTGAATCGACCACCCATAATGCCTCAGTCCATTTCAGTTAATCAACCAAATATACCTATGCCGCCTCCACCTGGATCTCAATTTACTCCTGTGCCGATTCCTCGACCTTTTGTCCCTCTTCTTGGCCCTCCGTCTGCTATGTCTATGATGCCACCGCCGCCGCCGCCGCCTTTGTCTCAAGGAATGCCTCCACCACCTCCACCTGAGGATGCTCCACCTCCGCTTCCAGATGAACCAGAGCCAAAGAGACAGAGGCTTGATGATTCTATGCTTATTCCAGAAGATCAATTTCTGGCTCAACATCCAGTATGTGTTCTTCTAAATTATGTCTTTGGCTAATTGTGATCTTTAATTTTAACTTGTGCTGGTTAATTGACTTAATTTGTTTGGCTAATTGTGATCTTCAATTTTAACTTTGCCGGTTACTTGACATAATATGTTTATGCAGGGACCTGTGCACATCACTGTTTCTGTTCCAAATGTTGATGAAGGAAATCTCAAAGGACAATTGCTGGAGTTTACAGTGCAATCCTTGTCTGAAACTGTTGGCAGTCTGAAAGAAAAAATTGCTGGAGAGATCCAACTTCCTGCAAACAAGCAGAAATTAAGTGGGAAAGCTGGTTTCTTGAAGGACAATATGTCCATTGCGTACTATAATGTTGGAGCTGGAGATGTGTTGTCTCTGTCACTGAGGGAGCGTGGCGGTAGAAAGAGATGAAGGGTCCTTGATATGGTGATTTAAGGTTCTCTTTCTGGAACTGCTGTATTATTGGAAATGTTCTTGCATATTGCAATCAGAGTTGTTTATGTTACATTCTCTGATGTCACGGTGGAGATTATACTCATTGCCTATTACCGATAGCTATATGACATTATTGTCGTCTCTGAATTATTATATCTCGACCGATGGTACATGTGATATCTAATCTAATACAGATTCGGCATCTTGGCCAGTGTCTCATTAAGGGCTATGGGAAAGTAGAGCGCTCCCTTTTGGCTGAGGTGGTGCATGCTATGCTCAAGCTTGTTACTTGGCATTTGATTCTAAGCGTTTGAAACTGTTATTTGGGGCTCATATGTTGTGGTTCTAATTTTTCTGGTCATTTTACTTGTGTTGTTAGACGTTCTTTTCTTGCTTCACGTGGTGATTTCAACGGTGTTTTGGTAGAATTAGGCGTTGTTATTGTAGGTTGCACTCTTTTTGCCTGGACAATTGCGAAAGGGTAGCTGTACTTCAATTGTGCTAAGCACCTAAATTCATGTGTGCGCGTCATGTGCAGCGTAACTAAATACAATGGTAAAGTATCAAAGCCACTATTCAACATAATGACAAAAAATTTATGAGTGAAACAAAAAAAAATGCTAATTGTGAAGATTTGCAATGACCATATCCACGGTTCATTTTAAGGGAGTTTATTGTAAAAAAGTCAGTTATGTCTATTGTCACTTAACTAATTCAATTGTAAATGAACATGATTTTGAGAATAATGCATGCCGAAGTTTGATTTAAAAAGGTGGAAGTACAAAATGGTACTGAAGACTATCGTCCTAGAAAAATAAGACAAAAATGAAAGTAAAAAATGGCACTAAAGCTTTTCTCCAGTCAATTGGTGCAGATTGGATGGCCATAATTTGTATTAGACTGCAATAATCTTTGTTATTTTATAGAATTATCATCATTCGCGCCAACAAGGCCAACCCTCAATGAGAACAATCCAAAGAAAAAAACATCATTATTATATTTTTCTTTATGCCAGATAGAGTGTAAAATTACTGGAAAGTTTTGTTTCCAAACATATGAATCAGAAATATACAACTCAAGGGAAAATAACATTTTAAGTCTTAAAGAAAATCAAATACCTTGTAAAAACACGAGAGAGAAAGTAACAAAAAAGAAAATATCCTAAAATCTCAAAGAATATCACAGTATATTTCTTAGGAAAACAAATTTCTCAGTTCAACATATGGTAAAAGAATATCTATTTAAAATGTTCGAGACAAAAACTCGAATCATACATAATATCTAAATTCTTAAAATGCCAGTTTCAGTGATGCATTAACCAATAAAATTTTAATCTATTTAATCTTAGTTCATAAAGCCAATTGTCATAGAATCAAATAAGTGAAATTCTAAAACCAACCATACATTTCCAAGTTAAAAATCATGTTAATGTGGATATAGCAAACAGAAGTAAAGCTGTAGCTGTTTAATCATGTGCTTGATGGTTTTTATCTAAATGTTCGACAGTTTCTTATGTCAGCATGCTTGCTGAACTTGACCAGCGATGTTGTGCTTCTTCTCTTTCCATATTTTTTGTTAGACTATAAACAAATCTCCAAAATGTGGGCTATAAATACTCCACCAAAATAATGTTAATGCAAGAGGATAACCATTGATATGTGTCAAAACTCTTGCTAAGTTATTTCACAACTTTAATTCTTTATTATTTTGTACATAATTCGGTGTGAGCTTTAAACACCTTTTGGGTTAGGTTTGAGAGTTATACCTTGTATAGAAAACTCTTGTATAGGGTTTGAGAGTGAGCCCTTGAATAAAAAACTCTTGTTTAGGTTTGAGAATTAGTTTAGTTGTAAAACTCTTGCATAGGTTGAGTGTTAGTCTTGGAAAAACACTTGTAAGGTTTTGTGTGAGCCTAAACACTAAGTTAAGTGTGAGCTTGTAAAATACTAGTGATTGAGTGAAATATCCAATTGGTGAATTGGGGAGTGGATGTAGGGTTGGTTAATACCTGAACCACTATAAAACTCTTGTGTTCATTTTTCTCCTACCATTTCTCTACTCTTTCATTCTTGTTTGCTTCCTCTAAAATCAAAAGTCCAAATTTCTCATCAATTCAACCCCCCTTTCTTGATGCACTAAGGCCAACATTTTTTTTTTACAATATCATGTGGTTAGTTACTCTACAAAATCATGACAGATCAATTGTTAGGATTGATAAAGAAAAGAGTCAGTTTGAGTGTTAGTAAAAAATATTGGTATGATTGACATTCATCTAGAAGATTTAAGAAGATTTTTTTGGAGAAGATTGTTAGTAGTTTTTTGTTGAAAAGCACACCCTATAACCATGTTAAAGTATGGGTTGCTTAACTTAATTTTAGCTTTTAGTCATTCTCTAAACAATACCTCTGTTGACAGTATGGTGTTAGTGCAGATGTTAAGTGCTAGTAAGTTGTAAACAACATCAAGAACTATTTTGTATCAACTATATAAGCTGGGATAACATTAAAAGGATTAATATATGAAAGGAACTAAGTTCAAGTTCCAATTTTTTTCCCAAAACTTATTCTTGTACTTATCTTGTTTAAATTTTAGTCTTAATTTAAACATGATATTTGTGCATCATTAGATCTTTAAGGGTTGTAAAAAGAGAAAACAAATGAGCTTAACCACTACCAAGAGACTAAACACCTTAAGAGTGAGTTGATGACTTTAAATGGATTCTCAACCCTAACACCATCTAACTTCAATAATGAAAACTACCAGATTTGGGCTATGAAAATGAAGGCATATCTAAAGGCATTTTACCTTTGGGATGTTGTGGAAATGGATAGAGAACCAGCACCATTAAGAGTCAATCCTACCATAAATCCACCAACATAGTAAGGAACGTACTAAGAATTACAAGGCCTTACTTGCAATCCACTCTGTTTTAAAGTTAATTTTCACTATAATCATGAATATTGATACTACAAAACAAGCCTGAGATTAGCTCAATGAGGAGTTATAAGGCAGTGACAAAACCAAGCAAATTTAAGTCTTAAATTTATGAGGAAAATTTGAAATTCTCAAGATGGAAGACTCTGAAAAACTCAAGGATTACAGTGACAAACTGACGAGGATAGTAAACCACCATAGACTTCAAGGTGAAGACTTTCCAGACAAGAGAATTGTGAGTAAAGTTCTTATGAGCGTTTTAATAAGGTTTGAGCAAAGATCTCTTCTTTGGAAAACTCAAAGGACCTCTCTACCATCACTCTAACTGAAGTGATGAATGTCTTCCACGCCATTGAGCAGAGCTTCAACATAAGGGAAGGAAAGGCAACTGAAGGAGCATTTTAGCAAAGAAAGGTGAAGGAGGTCAATCAAGTGGTGGCAAAAAGCAATCAAACAAATAAAAAGAGAATGATAAAAAGTATGAAGATGAAAAATAAGGAAAGAAAGGCAAATATCCACCTCATAAACCCTAACAAAAGAAAATACATGCTAAGAAATAATGTTGGTTTAGGCCTAACATTCAATGTAAAGCCTAAAATCAGTTTGGACACATGGCCAAGGTGTGTAAGAACAAGCAAGCATAACTTGCTCAGCAAGCACAAGTAGCTGAAGATTAAGAAGCACTAATTGAAAGGTTGTTCGTTGCAACTTTACATGTTGCTAACAGTGAGATGAACATTTGGTTAGTTGATAGTGGTTGATTAAGCCACATGATATTTGATGAGGATAGCTTCAAGATCCTTGACAAATCTTTCAAGTCAACAATAAAGGTTGGCATAGAGATTGGATTGAGGTCAAAGGTAAAGGATTTATGGTGATCAACACACCACCATGTACAAAATCAATTTCAGAGGTGTTATTTGTGCCTGAGATTAGCTTAAACCTACTTGGTTTGGGTCAGTTATTGGAAAAAGCTTATGAATTACATTTTAAAAAGAAGAAATGCATCATTTATGATCCAAATGGGAATGAAATGATGACTGTAGATATGCAAGATAGGCTTTGACCATTGGATGTAACACAAAACACTTTGCAAGCATACTCAACTACAGTGAATGATTCAATTTTGTGGCATAAAAGGTTAGGATACTTCAGTTATGAGAATTGGAATTTGTTGTATCAAAAGAATTTTGTTGATGGCTTACCTATAATTATGGAAGAAGAGGGTACCTGTGAAGTTTGCTAATTTAGGAAGCAAAACAAGTTGTCATTCTTAAATAGTAGTTGGAGAGCTACTGAGAAATTGCAATTGATACACTCTGATGTGAGTGGACCTATGAGTGTTTCATCCTTGAATAATTGCAAATGCTTTCTATCATTCATGATGATTACTCTAAGTATTGTTAGGTGAGTTTCTTGAAGGAGAAATCAAAGGTGCTAATGAATTTGTGAAGTTTAAAGCACAAGCAAAGAATGAAGAAGGTTGTGGAATTAAAATGCTAAGATTTGATAAAGGTGTTGAGTATGTATCAAAGGATTTCAAAGCTATTTGTGATAAGGAAGGGATCAAAGACCATCTCACAGTTTCCTACACTCCACAACAAAATGGAGTGAGTGAGAAAGAATAAAACAATAATAGAAATGGTCAGTTGTTTGATGCATGAAAAAAACTTGGCAAAGCATTTCTGGGCTGAGGCAATCAATGTTGTTATGTGTTTGCTAAGTTTGTTGCCAACAAAAACATTGAATAGTAAGGTTCCATTTAAGGTGTGGCATGAAATCAAGCCATCAGTGGAGCATTTGAAGGTTTTAGGGAGTGTATGCTACTCAAGTACGCTTGAAGGGACAAGCTGGACAAGAAGTTTGAGATGGGCACTTTTATTTGCTATAGCAACACAACTAAGGGATATAAAATTTTCAATCCTACAACTAAAAAGATATCTACTAGCAGGAATGTGAAGTTTGATGAAGTTGTTGGAAGGGATTGAAAGGAAGGAAAGCTTTATGATAAAGCTATAATTAAAGATTTGCCACAAGAACATAATTGAAGAGGAGAAAGCTCAAATAGTGATACTAAGCATGGTGTGAAAGGCACAAGACAGTTGTAAGAGATTTATGACAGATGCAACATTGTCACTCTTGAACTAGCAAGCTATGATGAAGCATCAAGTCATGAAGGTTAGAGGAAAGCCATGTAGAAGGAGATTAGCATGATTGAGAAGAATAACACTTGGACGCTAGTTAAGAAACCTAAAACATATAAAACTATAGGTGTTAAGTGGGTTTATAGAACTAAATTAAATCCTAATGGTTTTGTAAATAAACTTAAGACTAGATTTGTTATTAAAGGCTATCTTTAACAAGCTATAGTGGAATATATTGATTATTTTGCACCAGTAGCGAGATATGACACAATGAGGCTCCTAATGACACTTGCATCAAAAGAGAATTGGAGAATATTTCACCTTGATGTGAAATCAACATTGCTAAATGGTGTATTAGAGGAGGATATCTTTGTGGAGCAACCTAAAGGCTTTATAATCTCAGATGAATAAAGGAAGATGTACAAGCTCAACAAAGCTCTCTATGGGTTCAAGCAAGCTATAAGAGTCTGATATAACAGAATTGACACTTATTCGCTGCAATATGGCTTTCTCAAAAGTGAGAATGAAGCCACTTTGTATATCATAAAAGATGAAGAAAAAGTAGGGTTGATAGTATCCTTGTATGTGTATGATCTTTTAATGAAAAGAGGAGATGATTTGGAGTTGAAAACTTCAAGAAGAAAATGCAGCACGAGTTTAAGAAGTATGATTTGGGAGTGATGACTTTCTTTTTGGGAATGAAAATTAGTTAATCAGATAAAGGCATTTTCATCTCTCAAACTAAATATGCTTGGGAAGTTCTCAAGAAATTTCAGTTGAATAAAGTTAAGTCTGTTGTTATTCCTTTGGTGGTGAATGAGAAATTAACAAAAGAAGATGGAAGTGAAAAGGCCAATGCTTTAGTGTATAAAAACATTATGGGGATTTTGCTTTATCTTACAACAACCAGACCTGATATTATGTTCGTAGCAAGTTTACTTTCAAGGTTTATACAAAGTCTAAGTACAGTCCATCTTAGAGTGGCAAGAAGAATTTTAAGGTATATTGTAGGCACTATTGATCATGGTATCTAGTTTAGCAAGTGTGAAAGAATGAACTGCATGAGCATGTTGATAGTGATTGGGTTGGAAGTGTTGATGATTCTAAAAATACTTCTGGTTATGTGTTTTCATTTGACAGTAGGACATTCTCTTAGAATTTAAAGAAGCAAGAAGTTGTTGCTTAGTCATCCACTGAAGCTGAGTATATCTCAATTGCAAATGCTGAAATCAAGCCATTTGGCTTAGAAAAATCCTAACTGATATTGATTTTACTCAAGCAAATCCTACACTGATTTGGGTGGACAATAAGTCTGTCATTGCAAAGAATCTAGTTCAGTATGGGACCCAATAAAAAAATACAGAAATAACTATTAAAATTTAGATACTACCTGTATTAGTAGTTATTTAGTGACTAAATAGTGACTATCTAGTGGTCGACTGAACTTTAGCAACTAAATAGTAACCACATAGTTGCAAAATATATGATATCAATTGTTAGTTGCTGACATATAGTAGTTATACAGTCGCTAAATAATGACTACACTAAATGTAGTAGCTAAAAGGAGATTGAAAAATTCTATGTAAAAAATTTTTCCCGCCTCAACACTTAGCGACTAGCAAAATGTTAGCTGCTAAACTTAACTACTACATTTTGTATAGCTACATAGTTGCTAATTAGCTACTATATGGTTTGTAGTCGCTAAATATTGACTAACATTTGTAGTAGCTAAGTGTAAATAAATTTTATGTATAGTTTAACTACTGATTTATGTTAGTCACTAAGGTTAGCTACCGTCTGTGGTAGTAGTTATGTAGTCGCTAAATATATATAATATATATTAAATTATTATATATAATTAATATTAATATATAATTAAATATATTATATATCATTATATTATATTTATAAATAATATAATATAAATTATAATATTTATATTTATATTTATTATATATTTCTAATATAATATTAATATAAAATAGAATATAATATAAAAAATAATTATAATGTGTATATTTCTTTATTTTCTAATATTTATATATTTTATGTATTATAATATATTATATATAATTTATTATAATATTTTATATTATATATAATATTAATATAATATAATACTAATATTTATTTGTTTAATGATTATATATGGTTTATATAATAATTATATATTATATATAATATATTAAATTATAATATTAATATTATAAATATTAATATATATTAATATTATATATAAATTAAATTCTAAATAGTTAGCTACTACATGGTTTGTAATCGCTATTTAGCACCTACATTGCATGTAGTAGCTAAATAGTTGCCAAATTAGAGACTTATATTTATACTTATCTACTACTTTTTATTAGTCGCTAAACTTAGCTACTAAAAAAGTTGAGTCGCTAAACTTAATTTCCAAGCCAAACTTGATTTCCCCTTTCATTTCTCTCTCCTTACTTAAACCCTTTCTATTTCGTTTTCCCCAATCTAGCATATTACTTGCCCTCGCAACCACCAAACCTTCTCCCAAACCCAGTCATTGCTAACTCCCCCTTTACCTTTTTTGCCGCTACTACCGCTAACATCGAAGGCATATCCTCCACTTCCCGTTCTCCTATTACTTGTCGTTCATCACTTTATAACCTTCTTAATGAATAAGCCCTAGATGATGGTGAACGAGTTAGCCTTAAATTTAAAGGAGCTAATGTAGCTACAGAGCATATTTAAGAGGCCAAGAATCATCTCCTCTAAGATGTGCAACTTGCAGAAGATTAGTTTCTCTTTTCTTAGTTCTTAAATCTTTTTTTTTTAGTTAGCGTTCTTCATTCTTCATTATGAATTTGGTTAGCGTAATGGCTTAATAATTTGTTTCTCATATTTCTAATCTAAATTAAATTTAAGTAACTTCTACTTTTTTATTCGCTTCTTCTTCTTAATCTAATTAGATCTATGGTAAATTTCCTTGTTATCGAAATGGTGTATCCTTTTGGATTTTTTTTTTTCCTAATTCATCAAAATACTACTATAAAAATCTCAAATTCCATTGATAGGTCACTAGTGTAACGCAGTATCTAAATTCCTCTCGTGATTTAACGATGCTCAATTTGTAAGAATTCACTTTCAATCTAATTTTCATTCAAGAATTATTATTATTATTATTATTATTATTATTATTATTATTATTATTATTATTATCAACTAAGAATTCAGATGGACTGATGGTGGTAATGAATTTGTGGAAATCGATAGCTTAGAAAGGGTTTGTTATTGGAATTGGCGAACGACGAAGGCACCAATTCTAGTTCTTACCAAAAAACTAATGGGGGTGATATAGATCTCCTTTTTACCTCTCCAAATCACACAAAGTCTCACTTCTCTGTTCTCTCCTCTCTTTTCATCTTTTCTACATTTTTTTATTTATATTATATTCCTTTTTAAAGAAAATCTACTCTATTTGTGTATGTGTTTAATTCATGCCATTGGTTTGGTACAGATGGGAAAAACATAGTAAGATTTGATTTACTCATTGGTGGATCTTTATTCAACACAAGATCATGATGGCCCTTGAAAATAAAGGTACAATTAATTTCTTTTTTGTGAATTAAAGTTTCAATTTATATGATCCAATTTGAGTTTTTGGTTTAATGCTCTTTGTCTAATTGTAATTTGCGATTGACTTATGAGTGTAATGGTTTGGTTTAGGGTGTAATAATGCAATTTGGTAGTTTTTTTGTAATGGTTTTTGGCATAATGTTTAAATGAATTACCAAAATGTAGTATTCATTTCACCTTTTTCCCTGCTATTAAAGTGTTGTGTTACTGTATGTGATTACAATGTAGTGATTATAGGGTTTAAAGGAATGTGGATAAGAAGTTTTAATTCATGTTTTGGTATTGTTTTTTGGGTTTTATGTTAGGGCTACAATTTGTTATTTTGTGGTAATGGGGATACTACTAAGACTTGAATGTTTATATACACACACACATACACACACAAGAAAACTTGTTGCAATGGCTTAACCATGGCAAGACATAAGACAATGTTTGGGTTTTGTAGTGTGTTTACTTCCAAGTGGTATGTGGGTGTGTGTTTCTAATAAATGGTCTTGTTTAGTTGGGTAGACCTTCCATGTTTCAGATTTGTAGCATTAGTGATGATCTATGAGATGGGTTGTAAGTTGTAAACTATGATAATATAAGTTACCTATCTATACATATATACATAGCTTTCTTTTCTCAAACTTTCTTTATGGTTTATTCTCATATTTTTGTTGCCTTTAAGATTCAAGAAATATTATCATAAAAAAGACGTTCCTATTTTAATTTTTCAAATAAAATTCTTTCTTTGTATGAAATATCAAGGTTTCAAAGGCATTATTAGAGGTTCAATCCAAAGGTGTTAGTGATTATGTCCATTTTGTGAGCCAAAGTTGGAAAGGAATAGTGTGCTTTCCAATCAGTTTTCCCTTGTGACTTTTTCTCTTCTAGTTGGATTGTTTGACCACCATATGGGTTACACATCTGCTAGTTATGCTATTTTAAACAAATTCTATGACTTTGCTTGAGTCACGAGTTTTTTATTCTAAACTAAAAGGTCATTCATTGAAAAATGATTCTATTTTAAAAGGAAACAATTGGTCATGTGTTAGATAATACATAAAAAAAGGAAACAATTGGCCATGTGTTAGATAATACATAAAAAAAGCTTACTATTACATATGATTACTTGATAATTTGCACATGGCACAATTATAGTGTAATTTTAAATTATTAATTAATATTCTTAACTTATATTATATTGTACTATATTATACTTAATAGATAAAAATATCAAAATAAATATTTTTAAATTAATATTATAATGATAATATCCTTGAAAATAAATACTATATTATAATGCTAAATTCTTCAAAATTGAGGATAGTGATGAAAATGCATGGTCTTGGTGATGGGCCATATTGGGTAATTTCTTATATTGTTTTATTTACATATCTTTGATTTACATGTTAGTTCTTGTGATTTTCAGCATTGAGTTTGTATTTTATTTTATCTATGTTAATCTGCTAATTTTCATGGTCATTCTTATTGCTGCATTTTTTCACATATTATGACTGTTACAGATACAAGTTTGAAGCCAGCTAATTTATTTATTTGTTTGTTGATATTTATGTTTAAAATATTAATTACTTTTCTTATTCTTAATGGTTGTAGTTGTAGGCTACATGTTCCCCATTCATTGGAACTGAGCATGTAGGTGTATTTTTCCAAAACTTAATTGAAGACTCATCATTCTCGAGTACTTAGAAGAGTTTGTGAAAGTGAAGAATCATCAATGAATAATTTCTACTGCAAATTCTTGTAATAAATAACTCTACAGTTTCATTCATACTTTAGTTCATTCTTCTTTTTTGGGATGATATACTATTACAATGTACTTTTCCAATTCTTTAAGTGTACTTTTCTTTTTAATACATAAGATTTTAATGTACTTTTCCTTTATTGTAATAATAGGATATCATAATTTCATTTTATTTTAATTTTTTAATATTTATATTGAAATACTAATAAGTTAATAATTAATTTAATATTCAATAAAAAATCATTATTATCTTAGCTACTACAAAATAGTAGATAAATAATAAACAATATTAATAAAAAAATTTGAATTTAATTAAATTTGATATTTTTAAAACATATTAGTGACTAACAAAATTAGTAGTTAAATAATAGTCATGTAGCTACTGTAAGCATGTTAATAGCTAAATAATAAGTCTTAGCTACTACAATATGTAATAGATGAGTAGTCGCTATTTAGCTACTACTAGAATGTTAGTAGCTAAATAATAGGCCTTAGCGACTATAATATATAGTAGCTAAGTAGTCGCTATTTAGCTACTAATGCTAGTAGCTAAAATTAGGTCTTAATGACTACACTATGTAGTAGCTAAGTAGTGACTATTTGTAGTCTCCATAGTCATTTCAGTTATTAATTAGCTACTTTTTTTTTTTATCTTAGTTGCTACAAATAAGTAGTCACTATTTAGAGACTACTTAACGACTAACTCTGTGTAGTAGCTAAATAGCTACTACTTAGTTGCTAAATTCAGTTTAGCTAATAGAAAAATAGCGATTACAACATGTTAGTAACTAAGTAGTTGTTAAACTCCTTGACTATTACAAAAACAGGGCTTAACTATAACTTTTCTACAGTAGCTAAATCTGAATTTTTTTGTAATGGGAGAACAAAACATTTTTTTTCATAGTAGGAGACAAAACACATTCAAGTCAAGTTTCATGTAATAAGGAAGGTTGAAAATGGAAGAAAAATTAAACTCCAACACTATTGCTCAGAGGAGCAGATTGTTGATATACTTAACAAAGCTCTTCCAACAGCTAAATTTGAATATTTGAGATCAAAGATTGGAGTCCTCAAGAAAAATATCAAGGAGGAGTGTTGGCATTATTGACATTCTTCAAGAAGATTTTATGGAGAAATTGTTAGCAACTTTTTGTTGAAAAGCACACCTCATAACCATGTTAAAGTATGAGTTGTTTAACTTAATTTCAGCTTTTAGACATTCTCTAAACCATACGTCTATTGACAATATGGTGTTAGTGTACATGTTAAGTATTAGTGAGCTGTAAATAATATCAAGAACTCTTTTGTATCAGTTATATAAGCTAGGATTGTATTAAAAATGATTAATATATGAAATGAACTAAGCTCAAGTTCCAGCTTTACTCCCAAAACTTGCTCTTGCTTTTAGATTTTTTGAATTCCAGTCCTAATTTGACCAAAATATATATATATATATATATATATATATATTGTAAATTTCTATTAAAAGAATCCATCCTTGACAATGTTTGAAATTATGAAATATCACCTCTAACCACTAAAAATATAGCTATCTATCTATTGGGATTATCAATTTGTTCTTATTTTTTTTTAATTTTCTTGGAATTTGCAATAAGTTTCTTTTTCATCATCATATTAACCCAAAGATTAAAAAAATAATGAAAGTGTTCACTGTTAGCTCAATTAAAAATAATATTATTTTATTGAAAAGAATAGTAATAGCAATGACTCTTTAATATTTGATCTAAACTTGGAAAATATTTTTACATTTTTTGATATTTGACATTCACGAAAATTAATCAAATATTTTTTCTAGTATATGAAAATGTGTTAGTTTTTTGATAGCGAAAATCATTTTTCTAATTTTGAAAAAATCATTCAAATAAGAAAAAATATATTAAAACATTTAGTTAATATACTTATTATCATCAGTCATATTTATTCATTGATATTCATTATCTATAGAATCCACCTAAAAGTTTTCATTTGTACAACATATTCTTTATATTAAAAAATAAATAATATAAATATAAAGTGTTTGAGATTTAAATTTTGTTATGATCTTATAAATAAAAAAATATTTTTCAGTATATTCCAAATACTAAAAATATAATTTTTAAAAAATATTTTTCTTGTACATTTTAAATATTTTTTATAAATAAGTTATTTTTCATTAAAAAAAAAGTAAAATCTAACTTAAAAACAAATTAAATTCTAGTTAGGTTGATATGCGGATATATACTTTATGGAACTTGGATGTATGTCTATATAAAATCATGATTCGAGAATGCTCAATTTAATGATAAAGTCGCAAACATCAAGCTTTTTTATAAATAGACAGACTGATTTTTTTTTTTTTTTTTTTTTTTTTTAAATTATAGTTACAATCATCCCTAAGAAATTATGAGTCATCCTAGTTTGACCATAAGAAAGTTGATAGAAAAGAGAAGATTGAGGGTAACACTAATTCAACAAGTATAGATACTACATCCAATCGTTGATTTTGTTCAATTATTTTATAAAATAGTGGCTGGATCTGTTGAATAAATTATTTGAAAACATGGTAGACCAATAATTTTTCTTAAGGAAAAGGACGATGAATTGACTACTGTATCAGAGTGATGATATTTTTATAGCATTATTTAGATTTTGAATTAATTAGTTTTCTTATTCTCAATGGTTGTAGTTGTAGGCCACGTGTTCCCCAATGGAACTAAGCATGTAGTTGTATTTTTTCAAAACTTGAAGATTTATCATTCTCAGAGTACTTAGAAGAGTTGTGAAAGTAAAGAATTATCAGTGAATAATTTTCACTTCAAATTC
>CATIWR010235551.1:0-52274 GCA_949677035.1 Omphalea diandra | reverse complement strand
TATATATATATATATATATATATATATATATATATACACACACACACACTATGCATTTCATCATCCATCACTAGGCATTTCCTCATTAGCCCACTGAATTTGAGATCTCACACAAGATTAACTAAGGTAATTTAAGTAAACGCAGAAAATTTTGAAGGTCTAGAAAGTAACTAAATACAATAGGAGATCATTATTCAAGGCATAAACTTGCCGGAATTGATCTAGATCATAATCTATTTCTAAGTAAACCTCCAAAGTCAAAATTTGTTGGTTAGAAATAGAATTATGCAAGAATTTTGAAATTTGAATAGAAAATCTTTATTCTGCAATAACGCCTATTGACCAAGATTTTTGGGTATAACACCATATTGAATTGATGAGCAAAAATTGAAAAATTACATTATATCCTGCATAGATAGTTGTATTTACACCATTGATGTGAGTTAGGTTGAACAATGCAATAATTTCATTTCAAAAATCTCATTGTTCAAACATAATACCAAATTCTGGTTAAAATATACTGATTTTATGTATTCAGTCTTCTTAATTACCGAACAACATTGTATTATTTTGTTAAAATACAAATCTATATATGAATTACATTTCAATTTTAAAGTGAGATTAATTTTGACAATATTAATATAACAAGTCTCTGATACAAGGTGCAAAGTGCAATATTTACAGTGATATCATGTTTTGAGTTGTGTTTGAAATTTTTTTTATACATTTTTAATAAATTTTAATAGAATGTATATTTGATTCTATCAAATTTTATATCTATTTCATTCATTTTCTATTTATTGTGTATATAAAATTTTGTACAAAATTTGATTGAACACTTATCTTTTTTTATATTTACTGATATTAAATTTTATATCAATTTTATTCATTTTCTATATAATCGTATATCTTTATAACAATCAAATATAATTTTAATTCGTCATTATTATCATCAGAAACATATTTGATTATTCTAAATTTAGTATACAATTACAACAAATGAAGAAAATTAATATACAATTTGTTAAATAAGGTATAAGATGTGACATATTGTACGTGTCGCACTTTCCGCAGTTAAACATTTTGCCTACTATGGTCCCTATTTGTATTCATCAAATGGTGTTTATTAGTATATCATCACTTCCTGGTCTAGGTCATTGATTTCGTATTTAAGAGGTTCAAATTGTAAATTGTAATTAATACTTGAAGATTTTATATATATATATATATATATATATATATATATATATATATACACTGAAATTCAGCGTCATTAATGACCAACCTTAACATCCGATGCTGAATTGAAAAAAAAAAAAAAAAAAGAATGAAAAATGATATAAGTTGACTACGCACACAAAGACATCAAAATAATAGCTTAATTGCAAAAAAAATAATATTAATAAAACAAAATATATCAAATCATGAAAATAAGGATATATATATATATATTCTTTTTGCACACTGATAATGAGGGAATTCAGCGTGAATCTTTTCCTCCTAACACAATGTCTTGCTACAAAAACACTAAAATTACATAGTTTTAGCTATATGCATTTTTCTTAAAATTTTTTACACTTTCTAAAAGTATATATATATATATATAATTTTCAATAGAATTTATTTGTATTTTTTTAGAGTTTATTGCACTTCTTTAATGAAGCTTAAATAGTTGGAGCCAAATTATGGATATGAAACTGCCAAAAACAAAAGTTTTGGCAATTGGAACCGCCATCACATCATGTATATTTTGGTCATAAAGGCATTAATAATAATTTTTCGTCAACTATCAGAATGCAAAAATATGAATTTCCATGAAAAGTTATGTTCCCGTGTAAAAAGTCAGAAAAGAAAGCGCAGCAATTGTTCAACCAGACTTTTCAGCAAACCATGGCAGCTTTCTGACTTCCAAAATGAAAAAAATGAAATAAAATAAATCCTTGTGAAATTGGGTAAATAGCTGCCAAACTTTCCATGTTAACACCACCAAAACTGAAAAGCATCAGAAAAGCATTTTTTTTGAACCGAAGAAGAAAAGCGTTAGATATGGAAAACATTGTATGTACCAAAAATGAACAAAAGCTAGTTCCAAAATCTGCAAATTTATGAATTTTCCCATAGCTTGGAATAAAATTTTCAAAATTTGCATAGATATGATCGCAAGTATAGCTTCTCCTTATACACCACAGATCAACAACCATAGCATTGAAAAGAATACGTACATATCAGAAATTTTATTTTATACATGGCTGGGTATCCACAATTTCTCTATAGTGAAAGTACAAATTAAGTAACATTTACACACTCCAAGAAGCCAAGTGTGGAAGTAATATTTACAAACATGATCATCATTTCATAAGAAAAACACCAATTAATTGGAGTGGAATATTTTGAGAGCAAGGAATATCTGCAGGTTCCAGCTGTGCAACTAGAGTCTTCGCAACTAGCGGCAGAAACTAGGTCGTGATTTCGACGTTATCAAGCCAAGAAACTAGCTGCATTGCTGTAGGCCTCACTTTCGGGGATTCACTTAAGCAAAGGCATGCAATATTGAGAGCCTGCAGTAAATGCTTGTCATTCTGCTTGTCATAAATGAATGGATCAAAGACCTCACTTTCTCTGTTTTCTTTCATCATCTGAAGCACCCATGAGATCAAATTCCGAGATCCTTTTGGCTTGCACATATCCATGGGCCTTTTCCCAGTAAGAAGCTCCAAAAGAACGACTCCAAAACTATACACGTCCCCTTTATAGGTGGCAACAGAGGCTTGGCAGTACTCGGGAGGGATGTAGCCTAATGTCCCTACAAGATCAGTTGTTACATGGGTATCACAAGGTAGGATGAGCCTTGCAAGACCAAAATCCGCTAGATGGGCTTCAAAATTCTCATCCAAAAGGATGTTACTTGACTTTATATCTCGGTGAAGGATATGGGGATCGCATGACTGGTGCAGATATGCGAGCCCTCTTGCGGCCCCTTGGGCAATTCGGAGCCTGGTATTCCAATCCAGAGAGGATGGTCCATCAGTTTTTTCATGTAACCAATAATCCAAGCTGCCGTTTTCCATGTATGAGTATATTAAGAGCCTGTCATTTTTGAAAGTGCAATACCCTTGCAGATGGACGAGATTTGGGTGCTGAGCTCTTGACAGGGTTTCAACTTCGGCACGGAATTCCCTTTCCATCTGACCATAGTCGCCAGAAAGCCTTTTGATTGCAACCTTCCTACCATCAGGGAGGGTGGCTCTGTAAACTAGACCAAAACCCCCACAGCCAATGACATTATCTTCGTCAAAATTGTTGGTAGATTTCAGAAGCTCCTCCAGGGAGAGCTCTTGATAGTTCTCTTTATTTTGGAAAAGAACCACTGACCTTGATCCGAGTTCTTCCAAATCTTTGTCATTGGTGTCAGCCACCTCTTTTTCAGGATCAATCCCCCCTCTCCTATGTGCCCGCAACACAATCATGAACATGAGAACAAGAAGAAAAGCTGTCCCAAATGCAATCCCAACAACCATTCCAATAATGATATCTTTGTTTCTTCTTGATTTCTTTGGTACTTTCCGCATAACCTGGTCAGTGTTTGCACAAGGAGGAGCACCATGGTCACCACAAAGATCATTACCTTCAAAGCTCGAGTAAGGGAAGGTAAGAAATTGACCTCCAACAGGAATACGCCCATATAGATGATTGTAGGCAACATTGAACTTGGATAGAAAGCTGAGATCTACCAAGGATGAAGGTATGTTCCCTGAAAGATTATTGTGGGACAAATCCAGCATCTCCAAGCTACTCATCCCTGACAATTCACTTGGTATTGATCCAGACAAATTATTGTACTTCAACTCCAAAACATGAAGCTTTTTCAGATTCCCAAACTCTGGCCAAACTGATCCAGTAAGTAAGTTGTGGCTGAGGTCGAGTGTTGGTGGAAATCTCCAAACCTGATTATACTGCAATCCCCTCTCACTTTCATTCCTTTTCATGAAAAAGGGGAAATCTGGAGAAGGCTCCACCAATGAGATATTTCTGCTGATGAGGCTTGGCAAATGAGTCAAATCTTTTGGGATTTCTCCAGAAAATGAGTTATTTGATAAGTCCAAATAAAAGAGATTTGCGAAGCTACCCAACCAGGACGGAATATTTCCGCTCAAATGGTTCCATGACAAATCTAACAACTGCAATTTGGTGCTATCCCTCAACCAAAGGGGTACCGATCCTGTTAGTCTACAAGAAGCAATAACAAGTACCTTCAAGTTATCAAAACGTAGACTACGATGAGCAGGCAATTCTTCACCGCGAAAATTCAAGGTGAGGACCAAAGTATGCAACTTACTGCATTGGTGCAGGATTTGTAGGGCAGATGAAAGATTATGGATGCTGCAATTTGAGAGGGAAAGGTAAGCGAGGCTCTGAAAGTCCTTGAAGCTTTCTGGGATTTGCCCACTGACATTGTTCTTGGCAAGGTTAATATTCTTCAAATTCTTACAAGACGGAAGATAATCAGGCACAGGGCCTTTAAACTTATTAGAACCTAAATCAAGACTGGCCAAACTAGTCATCGCAGAACAGTTAAGATAAATCTCACCACTCAACGAATTATTCCTCAAATTAAGCAATATAAGTGAAGCAGAATTAGCCAAAGAGAGTGGTATAGTGCCCTGAAATTTGTTGGAATGACCCAAGAAGTAGCTAAAATTGGCCAAGTTATAAAAAACATCTGGTATGGTACCTGAAAAATTGTTGGAAGAAATATCCAATCTTTCAACACTTAGGAGTTTGGTAATTCCGTTGCTTAGCTGCCCAGATAGCCTGTTATCTTGAAGACCCAACAACTTGAGTTTCTCAAGGGCAAATATGTCATCAGCTATAGCACCAGTGAGATCATTCATGCCAAGACACAGATGCTCTAATGAAGTACACTTCCCTAAACCTGGTAAAATACCACCAGAGAAGTAGTTGACTGCCAAGCGAATAACCCGAATTTGAGTAGAGTTTTCACATATGGTGGTAGGAACTAAGCCGGTCAGATTGTTTGATGAGATATCTAGGAAAGTGATGGATGGTAGATTGATGCTCTGCGGAATTGAGCCAGTGAAATCATTGTAGCTCAAGTCTAGGAGCTCCAGTTTTGGCAAGTGAAACAAGGAGAAAGGAAGCGTGTCTTTGAGGAAATTATGAGAAAGATTAAGGGTTGTGAGGTTATCCAAGTTAGCTAAGGAATCAACAAGTTTGCCTGTCAATCTTTGGTTTGGAAGTTCCAGCTTAGTTACTCTAGCAGAGGAAGAGTTGCAAGTGATGCCATGCCAATTGCAGCACTTAGACGATGGGTTCGTGTCCCAGTCCTGAATTGGTGATTGCAAGGCGTTCATGAAATCCTGCAATGCCTTAAAATCATTTTCATTGCATGTTGAATTCTGGCTCTGAGAATGGAGGACATGAGCTTGAAAGCACAACCCAGTAATAACAATAATAATAATAACCCAGAAATCTTGGACATCCATGTTTCAACCCGAAGAAACAAAGTAATCAGCAGGAGATAAAAGAGGTAATATGCGTTTGCGTTTATGAAGTTAAGAGGTTGTAAAACCCATGAAAGAAACTAGGATCTGTGGGATGGTGGCAACCATTTTTGTTGAAGAAGAAGCGATAGGTAAAGACAGTTTTGGCTATGGGAACCCAATGGCAATTTGCAAATGAAAAAGAGAGAAGAACGGAGAGAAGACCTTTCGGATTGGGAAATATTGGCCTTTTTACTTCAATAATAATTAAAAACACGCCACTTCCCACTTTTCGAGAACAAAAAATCTTAGTCAGCTGCAACAACGAGTTGAGGCCAATGGTAAATGCAGAGGGAAGAGAAATCATTCATGCACACACGCACACTCTCTCCCTCCCATTCAATTAAAGATGATGCATGTTATGACCGCTACATCAAAGGTTTTAGGTAGGCCAAATTGTCAACGAAATACGTTGGTGCAATATTACGCGAGCGGAACATTGGTCCAAGGTTGAATTTTTGGGCAAGCACTAACAGTTATAATATTGTTTTAAAATAACAATTTTTAATTAAATTGAATTGAATTATTTTGTTATTTTTTATTTACAAACTAAATGAGAAACAAAATTTAATTTTTTTATAAATTATTATAAAAAATAAAAATCATTCAAAAATGAGATGATTATATAAAAATTTATTTTATTTAATAAAATTCATTATTAAATTAAAAAATTTTAATATAAACTTAAATGTGTCTAAAATAGGAGAGTTTAATTATAGTACTCATGTATCCGAATGTTCCACAAATGGATATTTGTCCTATAAATGGATAGTTTTTTAAGCGAATGAAAGCATAAAGATCAAACAATAGTACTATTCAAATAATTAATCTCATTAATAACAATTAACATAACAACTAATAATGTTAGGAATATCAATGATGTATTTATTTTCTTAATCTTCAGTGATCATGAAATTATGAAGACAATCAGTTTCTTCAAACTTCAGCCTCAGTTAAGAAGCACACAATAATTGACATACACATATAAAAATTATCTCAGTACATCAACAAAAATACTATTTACTCTCATTATCTCTTATCACTTTTTATTTCTTTTGTTCTTAGAATTCAACTCATTATCACTAACTTAAGCAATGAAATAGTTGTGGAATCTCATTCCCTCTTTAGTTTATATGTATCATTTTGCAAGATTACTTCATTACAAGTTCAAGATCAAGGGTCATCATTTAATATATCTACTATTATTGCTTTCATATTTATTTCAAATATATAAATTAATGCAATTTTATATTGTGAAACTTATTTCACATAAAATTTTTAAAGAATTAATTTTTTTTAAAATACATCAAGTCAATGTGAAAATATGTATTTAAGATATTTTATAAATATAGATAACAAGAAAAATGCATAAATATTAATATTGGGATAAAGTAAGTATTTATTTTTTTAATACTTTCACTTCTCATACGATACACTTTATTTCTATATTATAGTTGCATTTATTAAAACAAGAATTCATTATTTTACATCCTAAAAATAAATCTTCTAAAATACATATAAGTAAGTAGTAACCAGGACCCATAATTTTATACTTTAAAACTTTGAACTAAGATATATTGCCTAATCTACCAATGGCTTTCTCACAAAGCCTAGCCACTAAGATGGCTTGTTAAACTCAAATAATTTCACCCTAATAATTAAAATGACACATTTTTTGGCCCGTTAGCATTTTTTAGTGTTAAATTTCATTTAGTATGTTAAAAAAAGGTTACAATAATAAATACACCCCTAAACTTATCTTTAGTAACAATAAAGAACAAAATGAATTTTTTTTTTATCAAATTTACTCCTAAATTTATATATTTTTTTTCAAATTTACCTCTAAGCAAGACTATTACACACAATTGTACTCATATTTAATTATTTATTCATTCAACTGAAGTAGATATAATGAAAATTTTTTTTATCAAATTTATCTTTTTGTTCATTTAACTATAATAGATATAAAGAGAAATAGATTAGACGGAAGTATAATGATATGTAAAAGTACTGTTTAAGAGTAAATTTAATGAAAAATATAAGTTTAGAGATAAATTTAATGAAAACTTTTTTTTGTCTTTTATTGTGACTGAAGTGTAAATTCGAGGATGTATTTGATACTTTGGTAAAAAAAAAAAAAAAAGACTAAAATACTGGAGAGCCCTCAAGCAGCAATTAATATGGGAAAGTAGTCGTATAAGTTGTTGAGCTAACCCGCTGGAGGCGGGAAGATTGCTGGACACTAAATGCGGACA
Organism: Omphalea diandra; assembly: GCA_949677035.1. Taxonomy (NCBI): domain Eukaryota; kingdom Viridiplantae; phylum Streptophyta; class Magnoliopsida; order Malpighiales; family Euphorbiaceae; genus Omphalea; species Omphalea diandra. Next base: position 44,458 of record CATIWR010235551.1, on the reverse strand, counting down.
CGATTTCCAAAGTCAAACGGTGGCAACACATGCATATGGTACTTTCGTTTATTCGCTACGAGGGAAGGGTTTTTTTTTTTTTTTTTCGGTGGCACTTGCATTATGCTACCTCCATTTCATTTCATATGTTAGTTTAAATAACTATCACAAAGATTAAAGATATATTCACGATAACTAATGGATATAATTAATAATTAATAACAGTTATTAATATATATCAGTTGATAATTGATAATTAATAGTGATTTGATATTAAGTGTTTGATAAATTATATGTAATAGTTACTATTAATTCATAAAGTGATTAATAAGAATATTTTGTTAATATTTTATATATTAAATAAAATAAATTAAAATTAAAATATAACGAAATAATATATTTTTCACATATGATCGCAAAATATAATTTTAATATTTAGAGTGCTATAATTATTAATTTATATTTATAAATCTTAATTATTATTTTTTGTTAATGTATCAATATTTATGTTTTTAATAATTAAATATTCTATAATTTTTTTAAAAAATCATATATAATATATTAAAATAAATTATTTTATATAAATAATTAAAATATTATAGTAAGGATAATTTTGACCTTGCCTTAGTAATCACCAATTCCGATTCAGGAACTGAGGATTCGTGGTTTCACCCTTATTGGAACCGGTCTTGAACCACCCTTTAGATAGTTCAAGGCCAATTCAGAATCAACCAATTTTGATTCACACTTTCCGTTATGGCCCATTCGAATAGTATTAAAAATATAAAAAATGGCTCGAACGTAATTTTCTTACAATTTTTTTCTTACCAAAAAAATAAGTATATATATATATATATATATATATATATATCACGGTTAGGTTCCAGTTCCATCAAAAGGGAAACCGACCCTGAATCAATCCCCTAAGGTTTCAAGCCAGTTTAATCCTGGTTCCGGGTTTGACCAATTTCAGACCGATTTTGATCGATTCGGAACCAATCTGGTTCCAATTTTGAATCAGCTTACAGGCACCTCTACTTCCCTATCCCTCAACAAATCTCTGCTCTTCAACTTCGGCTTATATATCTCCTCCATCTTTGTCCCTCCAACAAATGTTTCCAGCAGAACAAAAGAACACCCAGAAATTCTAACAATAAAAATAGTAAAAATCACAAATAAGCATTTTTGTTTCCAGTTGATTATAACATTAACAACAATGGTGGTGTAGGCACTACCCATCTGAGGAGGGGCATTCACGTAATAAAGTCGATTGGTGATGACAAATGTATTAGTCGCCACTTCTTTGTCGCCATTTTGAGCAGTATTGTGACTTCCATTGGTAACAATGACAGTACAAAACAAAGCTTTTCTTAGTTTAGAAGAAGAAAACGCAAGATTTTGATGGAAACTAAAATGAATCTTAAAATGGTAATTGTTGTCCTTAGTGTTGAAGTGATGGAATATAATGGGTTTGTAAGGAAAAGTTTGTTTTGTATTAACTAGTTTATCATTGCCAAGGTTGTCAAAATAGTAAGTTGGATTGTACAATCTTATGATTTTACTAATTAAAATCATTCAAATGTTTCACCTCATATACAAAATCGCAACCTTTGTAAAATTGAGGTGAACTTGTTCAACTTGGTAAAATCATTAGATTTGCGAGTTAGGCTACATTTTTACCTAGTTCACGTTGCAGGCATAATGGGCTTCTAAATCTCTCACTCTATTGCTTTTTAAAAAGAAAAATCCAACCCAGCCCATTTGTTTGAGTCAAAATGATGCGCATTACATAATAAACGATAGAGAATCTTCTTCATTTCTTTTTTTTATTGCAGAATATGATTAGGGATTTGATGTCCCAATCCAAATTCTCTCCTCTACTGCACAAAATGACCTTCTTCATTTCTGCTCGCCTCGACTTTTATTGCTATTGATCGCCTTTAATTTTGCTACTGTTGCTCACCTTCGTTTGTGTTCTTCTCACTTCTATCCTACGCCACGAAGAAGCAACAATTAGGTTCTTACTTTTAAGGTACCGTTTGTTGTTACTCTTTATTTTTATCTTATTCATTGTTGGTAATTGAAAGAGTTCAGAATAATATATTTTTTTGCTATTTTAAGTTGTCTTAACTGGGTTTATTAGTTTATGCAGTGATAGATTTTTCAACTCAACTCTCTACTATTATAGGTTTGTGGAGGTGTTATGGTCTTAGTTAGTTTGCTTCGAGGGATGTCAGGTTTTCTTGCTATCTTCTTCTTATTTTATAGCACGTTGGTGCTCACTGATTATAGTTTTTCACCTCTTTTATGGTCTTAGTCCGTTCCTTTTGCTTCTAATTTTCATTAATTTTGTTTTTGACTTCATCTTTGATTTCTGCTTCTTTTCTTTGAAATAAGGGTCCCTTTACCCCTTAAAACCCCTCTCATTATACGTCAATACAATGGTAGTGTATGCTACAATTTCACTGATGATCTGTTGTTGCTTTAATCAATTTAAAGCATTTAATGTCTTTGGCAATGAGTGTGTTTCTCTTTTGAAATCAATACTCTATTTGTATATAAAGTAGCTATTTTTGTTTCTTTATATTTTTTTAATGTGTTTATGGATAGTTCCACTCAACGAAATCATAATCATATATATACATCACGGATTACTAAGTATTTTGCAAGCAACATGTCTCTTGAATGTATAAACAATGGTTTGAATGTATCATGGATTACTAAATATGTTACGATTTTACTATTGCAATTTTAGGATCCTCTATCAATTCTAAGGTGGAAAAACGATTTTAACAATCTTGATCATCACTGTCATTTTTTTCTTTCTATGCTTGAAGTCGATTTTTTTAACGTGAACTTAAGGTTTTGAAATTGGAAAAAAACAAATAAAGAAAGAAAAGGAAAAATTAGAGTTAGGGTTTTCATTGGATATTAAAGACTGAATTAGGCAAAATAAATTGAAAATTGAATTGGAGTGAAAAAGAAGAATTAGGAAATGTGAAAATATTTTATTGGGATATTAAAGGGGTTGTGGTTTCAAGAAAAATAGACAGAGTATGGTTATGGTGATGGTGCTAGTTTTAAGGGGTATTTTTACCAATAAAATAAATACAATACTCATTTTGATCAGATTCTCTTTAACTAACAATATAAGCTTATTTTTAGTGATAAAAGACTATTTAGTGTAATAATCATGAGCAATTTATAGTATAATTTTAAAACATGAAACACGACTTAGTTAAATATGTCAAACGTCAAAGGATTTATAGTAATTATTTTAATGGATTATTTCTTATTTCCAATAAAATTTATTTCTCTACCTACTGGGAATACATATATATGCATGATTTTTTGCATTATGATACAAAATTGAACTCCTAATTGTTATCAATTCACATTGAAAAATAAACAAAAATTAGGTAAATTTGAAAACATTTGTTTAATAAGAAGAGAAAACCTATTATAATATCAAGATATGAGTAAATTGGGGGGGAAAAAAAGAGCATAGAAGTTGCACATTCGTTTATTGAATGTGTTTTTTATTCACAGCTTTGGAGATGGAAGATTTCTATCTTATTAAATGCAACCCCCTAAGCAGGAGAAGGAAAGTGTACTGGTTTTGTTATCAAGAACGCAAATGATTTACTTTTATTGCAACAATATATTTCATTTGGTAAGAGTGAAATATGCGATATTGTCAAAACAAAGCTTCTAGAATGGACAGAGCTTGTCAAAAGATTATAAATATAAACTCCATTTGTTTTGAAAAATATTTTTCACATTTTTTGGTATTTGGTGATGCATTTAAGAAAATTAATTCATATAAAACATTTTTCTAGTCAATGAAAAACTAAGTCATTTTTAAGAAAAATGATTATCTCTTTTTAAAAAAAAAGTTATTTTTTGAATTTTAACAAACTTATCTAAATAAAAAAAAAATCATATAAGCATATATATTTGTTACTGATCATTGTTGACTACTAATATTTATAACTGATCATTATTAGCTAGTGGTGGTCACTAATAATTGATGAGATCCAAAAATTTTTTATTTTTAATATATTTTTATATTAAAAAATAAATAGTATAGATATAAAGTTTTTATGATATAAATTTTGTTATAATATTATAAATTAAAAGAAAATTAATATTTTATATTTTATTCTAATACCATAAAAGATATTGCTCAAAAATATTTTTTAAAAAAATATTTTTCATAAATAAATTATTTTTTATGAAACAAATGGAGATATATTTGTTTTGTTCTTTGTAGATCTTAATTTATTTAGAATTATTGTTTGACATTGTTTAGGTTAAATAGTCTCTTATTACATTTTTTTTTAATTACTAATAGTTGTATTTGAAAGTTTTATTAGCAGTATATTCTATTTTGATGATTGATCAAAAAAGTCAAATTTTAAAACAAAAATAGGAATTATTAAAAGTAAAAAAAAAAAAAAAAAACACTAATCTTAAGCTTCTTAAAATAAATGAAATTAGGGAAAAAAAAAAATAGAAACAGCCACAAGAATTGCAACTCCATTATCGTCAGTATTAATTTCACATCCATAAGTAGGAATGACAAATTTTCCGTCTCATGCGGATATTCACACTAATGGATGGGATATCTCTCCCCTTTTCCCTCCATGGTATGGGAGCAGCTATTACACCATTTGTCTCGAAGGTTTTCGTGAAAATCCCAAAATGATTTCTCGTGAAGATCTAAAAAAATTATGTATATTTTAAAATTTTGTATTTATTAAATATATATTTTACATTTATTTTATATATAATTATATTATTTTATATATATATATATATTAATTTATAGTATAAATATTTTTATTTTATAATTTAATAAATATTTTATAAAATAATTTTAAAATAGAAAAAAATTTGCCTCATAGAGACTTCTCGCAACGAAGAAAAATTCTTCATTAAGAGGGTGAGGCGGGTATAGCCTCCATCCTGTCCCATTGTCATTATTACATAAAGCATTTTTATGTAACATACATACCAATATCTTTAATGAATCCATCGCAATGATCAACGAAAACAACAAAATAAAAAATCTCAAAATCCATAATGCAAATAAACAATTTAAAAAACTTTTTTCTCAATAATCTCGAATGCTTTAAAGGAGCAATGCCTAATGACTCTATTATTTTGACAAGACATAGGAACAATAACATTTAATTTAGAAGAAAGGAAAGGTTTGATAATGTCAAAAAATGTAAATGGTTATGCTTAGAGTTGCACTATTGTAGACATTATTGAGGACTCACAATGACTGATTTCAAAGGATGCCTATGACAACCAAATGTTTGCCTATGTTCTTCCTCTGCTATACTTTGCACCTTCCAAATTCTCAAGCAACCAACAAATTATGGGTTGGATCATTTAAATGAAATATTTTTCCCTCCTCCTGAAAACAAAGTCATATAGGGAAAAAGTTGACTTTCTTTTATGGCGCCTATAACAAATTGAAATTGAAATGGGTGTTTTTCTAATGTTCTCAAGAGGAAACTAATTGGATAAGTATTGTTTGCATGAAAGTTGAGAATCATGCTTTGGAGCAATGTTGTTAAAAAAAGCTTTTTAACTTGTACAATTTTACGAGTTAAAATCGTGCAAATGATTTAACAAGTATATAAAATCAGCCTTCTAGTAAACCCAAAGTGAAATTAAGTGTTGGCACGTTAAACTCAATAACATCAAGAGTTTACCCACGATTTTATCAAATTCACTTGAACTCTTAAAAGCCCATTTTTTGAACCAAAAATTATGTGTCGTTTTGTACCAAAATGATGTGTTTTGATTAAATGAAAAAAATACAACAAATAGAAATTGAATTAGGGAATTGGATGGGGGATTTTTTCTTTGATTTGGGGATTTCTCTTCTCTGCAAAACAAATCTATTTGATGTTTCTCTTCTCTTTTAATTTGAGTGTTCTCTTCTTTGCTTCATTTTCGATTTCTTCGATTTAGCTAGCCTCTTTTGATTTCCTTTTTTGATTTGGCTTTCTTCTCCTTTGATGCTTTGACTCTCTTCTCCTTTGATGCTCGACTTTTTCACTTCTGTTGTTGCTTTTGAGAGGTGTTGTTGATATTGTTTGATCAAGGCTTCTTCACTTTGGATGCTGATATTGTTCAATCAAGCTTCTTCCGTTTGATGCTACATTTAAGAGGTACATCTACTCTGTTGTTGCAGACTTGATATCTGATATGTATTGCTTTCATTATTTTGATTATATCTTTTGTTTTGTGGCTATATTGGTGGGATAAGATCCTTTTATTTTGTGGATTGAATTTGTTGAACAACTCTATATGAGATTTTTGCTATTTTGCTTTTGTAAACCAAATGATAAATGGAGGTCTTTCTACTTGTTTGAGGATTGAATTGAATGTTATTTTTGCTTCAAACATATTGGTTGTGAGATCCTTCTTAGTTCCTCACTCCACTTTGTGAACATAAAACGTACGTCTTTCTTGTACTATTATTGTCTTTAATTCCTGATATTCAATAGTTGATATGTTCCTTTTCTTTAGTTTAGTCAATTTGTCCAATCGGTTATCGTCTCAAATAAATGGTGGTGTTTTCCATTTTTCTCCAAAATTGACCTTAGAGTTTTTGCGGGTCTTCATTCTAACCTCAAAATGCTTGTGCAAATTAGAAACTCTTTTAGCATCGACATTTCCAATTTCTTACATTGCAAGATGCAAAATTTGTTTTTAGTGATATTGTTTATGCATAATGTAAACTAGAATGTCTTAAAAGATTTCTCATTGCCAATTCAAAGAATGCCTACTTTTTCAAATAGGAGAAATTAATTAGGAAAATTCTCATTTATTTTTTGAATATTTGCTTTAACTTTTAACTTTTGTTTTCATGATATTAGTAATGTTTGTGAATAATTCAACACATGGGCTTTGCATTCTTTCATGAAATGAAATAACTTTGCATATATTCTTGAAAATGTGGATGTGGATATGCAAGTAAGTTGACTGAAACTTGGAAGGAGCAAAATTTAGAGTATTGTTTCCAAGAAATTCAGTGAAAAATTATGAACTTTTATTTATTGAATTTTTTTTTATGTTTACATGCATCCATATGTTGTGCAACTACCAATGATAATTGTACAAACTCAAACTGGTTTCAAATAAAAAGCAGTAAACTCAACCTTGTATCGAAGTAAAGATAAACCAATCATGGATATAGACTAGAATGGTGAGAAAGGATTCACATGCCAATCATGGTGATAAACTTTGTAAATTTGTTTTATTATTGTTGAAACAAGGATTATATATTTCCATTATCATTGATGATTATTGAAACAAGAGTGTAACCTTGTTTTGACTTTTAATTTTGTTTTGTTAACATAATATTTGGATTGGATATCTAATTTTTTTTTGCATTATTATTAAGAGAGTGTTTAAATCATATTGATTTTTTTTTTTAACAATGTTTGAATTTGAGAAATCTACTTTTAATTCTTCAAAGACTGTGACTAAAAGAAAAAATGTTGCTAGAAATAGATCAAATCTGCGATGACAATATAACCTGGGTGTGGATAAAAACTCAAAAAGAGTTTAGTGTAAATTTTGTGATAAAATTTTTACTATAGGGATTTTTCAATTCAAGCACCATTTTACTTGTACTCGAAAAGATGTAAAGCCTTGTAAAATTGTGTCAGATGGTGTCAAGAAGCAAATGATTACTATTTTGGTAAAAAAAATGCAAAATTAGTATAGAAAAAAAGAAAACAAATTCATGACATTGATGATTGGGGAGATGATGAAAATAAGGTACAACAAATTATTTTAAAACATAAGGGAAAGAGTAGTATAGATTCTTTTGTGAAATAAGAGAATAGTATGGCTGGAAGCACTCAAACAACTATCAATCAGTTGATGAAAAAGGAATTGAGAGAAAAAATATGTTAACAAATTGCTCTTTTTTTTTGCTATATTTGTGCAATTCTTATTAATTGTGTGAAGAATTCTAAATTTGTAAAAAAGGTAGAATTGATTAGGAAATATGGTTGTGGATTGAAATCTCCATCTTACCATGAAATTAGGGAGAAGCACTTGAAGAAAGAAGCAGCCGTGATTATGGAATTACTTAAGGAATATAAAACTGAATGGAAAAAAATCGGCTGCACTATCATATCAAGTAGATGGATAGATAAAAATAGGTGTTTTATTTGTAATTTTTAGTAAATAGTCTAAAGGGAACAATTTTCTTAACATCAATTGATACATTTAATATCTCTAAAACTGCTGAAAAGTTTTTAGAGATGGTGAATGACATTGTAGAGAAGGTTGGAGAGGATAATTTTATTCAGGTAGCCACGGATAATGCTGCTAATTGCAAAGCAACAAGGGATAAGCTAATAAAGAAAAGAACAAGGCTTTGTTGGACTCCTTGTGTCGCTCACTATATTGATTTGATCCTAGAGGACTTTAAGAAGAAGCTCAAAATCCATAATGCAACAATCTTAAAAGCAAGAAGGATCACAACTTATATTTATTTTATTTCCATGTTGAGGCTCCTCACAAAGAAAATGGATTTGATTAGACTTGAGGCAACTTGCTTTGTTACTACTTATTTGACTTTAGCATGTTCAAGTGAACAGAGGTGCACTGATGACAATGTTTACTTTCAAGTCATGGACGTGCACTAGATTTGCCTCTTCAAATGATGGGAATCGAGTTCAACAAATGGTATTGGATAATAGATTTTGGAAAAATGTGATTACTTGTCTAAAGGCAGCATGTCTCATCATTAAAGTGTTTCGATTTGTGGATTCATATGAGACACCAGTTGAGGGTTTTATTTATGAAGAAATGACTTGTGCTAGAAAGAAAATCAAAGACAATTTTAACAATATAAAAAAAAGTGCTTAACTATAATTTATGTATCCAAATTCCTTGTTTTATTTTTTTTTTTGTAATTATTCTTCATTGTTTTAAATTTATATTGCCTTTAACAAATATTAGTTATGCCTTCTATTTTTGTTTTTTCTAGTTATGAAGATATATTGAGCATTGTTGATCAGAGATGAGAATTTCAGCTCCATAGACCATTGCATATTGCAACTTATTACTTAAATCCTAGATACCATTACAATCCCAATTTTAAAGTCAATGCTGAGATCAAAATTGGGTTGTATAAATGCTTAGAGAAGATGGTTTCTAATCCAAAAGAAATATGTGAGGTGGATATGCAACTTGAGTGTTTTAAGGATGCAAAAGGTTTATTTGAGATTATGACTGCCAAGTTACCCAAGGACAAAAAAACACTAGCAAAGTGGTGAGATTCTTATGGAGATGAGTGTTACGAGTTGCAAAAATTTGTTATTCGAGTATTAAGCTTGACTTGTAATTCTCCTAAATGCTAGAGAAATTGGAATGCATTCGAGCAGGTAATAAATAATTTTTTTATTATCTTTTCTTCCTTTCTTTATTTGTTATTTTTTAAAGTTTCTTACAAAAGTTTATATAACTTATTTACTTGTTCACACTAACAGAAGAAATCGTTTACATCAAAAGAAAATGAATGATTTGATATTTGTGATGCCCAATTTGAAGTTAAAGGGTAGACAAGCTAAAAGGGATGATCATTTATATGACTTTGATGATGAGTAGATAACTGAAGAACCTAACCTTGATGTTTCAAGAAATGAAGATTTGTTAGGTGTTTGGGATGGTGCAACAATAAAGGATGAAAGTGATAATTTGGAAATTCATGAAGATGAAAATGATATTAATATTACTAGTAATGACAATGAGCAATCATAGGAGACTTCAATGCACGTGAAATTCATTAACAATAATGTCATTATTAATGATAATTTTCGTGAAAACACTAATAATCAGTCTTTTGATGGTAATGAATTTTAAGATGATCAAGATGAAAATAACAATAATATTGATACAAATAAAGATAAAGAAGTTGATATAAATAAGAATATTGATGACTTTTTTTAATATTATATTTTATTTCATGTAATATTTATTTGTATGTTTTGTATTATTAACTTAAATGTGTAATGAATTTGAACTATTTTTTTTTATATGTATTTTAATGTTATGATATGGGATATAAATTTAAATTTTTATAAACATGTTCTTTTATGATATTCTTAATGTAATTTTATGTATTAAATTTATAAAATATTTTATTTATATTTTTATATTTGCATAATTATATTTTAAAAGGGTATTTTATTATATTATAAAATCTTACGATTTTACAATTTCAATTCTAGGGCCTTTATCAATTCTAATGTAGAAAAGTGAATTTGATAATCTTGCTTTGGAGAAACCACTATAAGAATAATGACATTTATTAAATGTCATTAAAAATCTAAAAAATGATGCTTTAGATTTATATTGACATTTCTTGCACGCGTCACTTAAGTGAGTGTCATTTGGTATTAAAATGACATTTATTACAAGTGTTGATATAAAATTATAAGCAATATTTTAGCACCACTTTATTTGATATTTTTTTAAATGTTACTGTAATGAGATAAAATAACATTTATCAAACAACATAAAAACTATTTATAATTTATTATTAATAATTTATTGCAACACAAATTAAATGCCGCTTTAAGATAATAAAAGATTTGTTAAATGTCATTTATTTATATCAATGAATGTTGCTAAAAGACATTATACTTACATTTAAAATATATCATTTTTTTATACTATGAAATGTCACTATAAAGTGCTTATAAATTTAATTATTAAAATTTAATATTGTAACTATTTACAAAAAAGTCACTAAAGAAAAAGCTATAATATCATTTTTCATCCATTACTAAAATGTCATATTATAACAATCATTTTAATGATTACATAATACATATTATAAAAGCATCAAACGCAAATATGACATAACACAAAATTATAATCATAAATAAATAAAATATCTATAAAATTAATAAAATATTCATTTGAGTATTCAAATGAATAATAAAATAGACAAACAACCGAATTTAAACTATTAAAAAAATTAAAAAATCCTAATCTTAGACATTGTTGATGAAAATCCACGAGACTAGCCCAAATGTATAAACCAATGCTTATGACTTACACCAAAATAGAAAAATATAATGATAAATTACAGAAAAATTTAGACAATAACTATTAATATTATTAAAAGAGTTTTAAAAACCTTACCTTTAGATCTAATGATATGTGTAGCATTACGACATTGATGAGTATTTATATTAGAAATCTATATAAAAATAGAAATTAATCCACATAATTAGCAAATTGCACAATAATAGTAATAATAAAAAATAAATTATATAAAGCTTTTGAATAAATTCTCAAAAATCACTATTATGCTCATATTAAAATTAATAAGCTTGAAGTAACACTCTTTTTCAAAACTTGAATCTCCCACTATTTCCATCACCAGCAATCTCGAAAATGTCAATATCATAGTCTTGCTCCTTTTAGATGGAATAGCAACACTGCACTAACATCACATATGACTCATAAAAAAGCACACTTATAAAAAAAAAAAAGATAGAAGGAAAATACTAGTATGAGCTGCCTTTGAGTCGATGTCATGCCAAATTTCTTTTATTTAAAAGAAAAGAGATAATAATGAGCATTAAAAATTTAATAACTTGAGTTCTACCATCGTAAATTCACCAAACTTCACAAATTCATAGCCAACATGAGCGTCATAATGTCTACTAAAAATCTCTTCAAAGAAGATGGAAAGTACCTCTAAAAAATAATAGTTGTCGAAACAGAGTAGCTCTATCCTGGCAGCAAGCATTACAAAGTTCTTTTATCAATTTACACTCATCATAAAATCACCAAAATTAACCACATATTAGACAAAACATCTACCAACATGTACAATAAAAACATCCTCAAAACACTAAGGATAAGACTTTGTTTAACCATATTGTACCTGTAATATTATCAAACTTGGCTGCTAAAAATGTGACACCATGCTCTGATGTTGCCTCAATAAATTCCTGAAAGATTCACCCAAGGAAAAATAAATAAAAATAGACGAAAAAAGAAAACACGAATGAGTTTAAGCTAAAGATTAAAAGTGAAATGTATAAACAAATTGAAGTAGGAATATCCCCTTGAAAATCCACTACTCGTCCTATCAGTTCTAAAAGGAGGAATAGTTTTTGAATAGAGACAATTTATAAAGGAAAAATGCAGAATGTACTCCATGCACATACCTTCTTTGTGAGGCAATGAATTCTTGCTTGGACACACTTCATTCCTCCAGTTCCTTGGTATAAACTGGGAACAGATGATAAGCTCGTTTGTCAACAAATGCTAAATATGCAAATACAAAGATGAACAAATTAATGAAAGAATCAAGAGACTACTAGTATCATTTACAGGGAAATTGGTGGTTGCAGTGGGACCCCAATATTTCAAAGCCGCCTCTCTAGAAAAATGCATGGATAGACCAGTGACTTTGCAGAAAAATGAACAGGAAATGAAAAAGGCATCCTTATTTATATAGCACATTCAAGTTTTCAACAACACAATAGCTCCTAACAAAAAAAGGAACAAAATGTCGACTATCCAATTTTGAATATCTATTTAGTAATTATTATAATCTTGAACACACCCACCAACAGTCTATTTGGATTGCATATACATCAAACAAAACCTTGAAAAGAAATAAACATTTGATCATAATGTCCATTTGCCACTTGAGATTAGTTTGCACTTTACAAAAAAATGTGAAGATGACTCGAACACATATCATTAAACATATCTTTTTCTATAATGAGCATCAACTGAAGTTTTCATTTAAAGTAGACAAAAAGTGATCATTTCTCAATAATTGGATTGGGAACCCAATGTTCTTGTAGCGTTTGTTCTTATTATCAAAAAATTGAAGACATAGATTTTCCTATGTAGTAAATCAACCAAATGCATGCACTTATCGGATGTTGTATTTGCAATATTTATAGTTGAATCACACATTTAATAGGAGTTTTATTCGTTAAATAAACCAAGCAAGACTCTACATCACATATTTTAGTTAAAGGTTCAAAAGACATTCTTTAGAAACCAAAAAAAAAAAAAAAAAGAAGGTAGATGATCCATTTACCTTTTCTTCATTAGAATAAAAGATGGGCCTTCCCTTGTTTGTTCTGCCATGAGGCACCCTCAAAAAGGGATTTCGCTTCCTTGGAGAACCTCTTCTTTATGAACTGAAAGAGGCCCTATCTGAGTCGATCTGAAGAAACGAAATCATCAGCATAACCTTTGGTCAGTGATTCTTGCCTTTAGTAGGAAGAGCCATGCTTTGGTCAGTTCCTTCAGTTCGGTTCATTGTTCAGGTTAGTGATGAAAGGACTTCCTGCGCCTGACGGTGGGAGTAGGGGAACTAATTCTGCTACATTTGCAAATAATAGGGTGATGGCTCCGAAGCCTACAGGTTTATATCCAATTAAATTACTGAAGCTGCTAGGGTTTTCTACAAAATGGGAAATCTCAAATAAATAAATAAGAAAAAAAGGAGAAAATCATGAATCAGCCATCAAATAGTGAAATACTGGTAAAAGCGGCTTGATTTTCTGTCGTGATGAAGTAGGGTTCGTAGTGGAGGGAAGAAGCAAAGGAGCGGGGTAGAGGCTTTTTTTTTTTTGGTATTCTAGACGCAGATTTCTGATAAACAAAGGGAAAATTAGAAAGACCAAGAGTAACAATCAAACTACACCGTATCATCTCGAAACGCAGAGGTTGAGCCAGGGCAATAACGTCTTTTTGTGAATCTGTTGAAGAAGATTCTCTCTGTGGCCTAGATTGTACAAAGACAAAGATATCACCATGAACTGACGTCGTTTTCCGGGGATGTCAAGTTTTTCCACGGGCAGCCAAGTCATTTCGTTACAGATGAACGACATCAACACATTTTCGCAAATATATGCGATGTTGTTTTCCTAAGTTGCTGAGGAAAATCCAGAGGCTGAAAATTTTCATTTCATAGTTGGGCAAAAACCCAAATCCCTCAAAATTGAAAGAAATAACGAAATCACCCTCAAAATCAATTAATCACTGACTTAAGACTTTTATTATATAGTATATAATATAGATTATTCATAAATTAATTTATAATAAAAATCAAATATTACTTTGAATAATATTTAAAAATGCATAAATTTACCTACAAATTAAAATTCGTAAGTAAATTTAACTAATTCGTAGATAATTATCTACAGATTCTAATTTCTAGATAAATTATGGTTGTTTCACTCTTTTTTACTATTTTTATCATTTATTATACACATAATTTATTTATATTATGTATATAAATATTTTTATAATATTTAAAAAATATTACTTATAAAATTAATTTGTAATAAAAATCAAATACTATTTTGAATAATATTTACAAATGTATAAAATTTAATTTCACATTATTTTATTCTGCAATGTATATACAATATTTTGATATCATTTACATACACTTTATGTCTACTATTGTAAAAAACTTCATTCAAGAATTTATATTATAATAAAAAATAAATTTTTATAAACAAAATTTACCTATTGATTACATACAAATTGTAATCCGAAGGTAAATTTACCTATGGATTTCATTTCATTTGTAGATTTACTTATGAAACTAAATCTAAAGGTAAATTTCTATAGGAAAACTATTGAAAAACTGTAGGTAATTTTTCATATTTTGGCACGCTTTCTTCGCTCTTAATTTACCAATAGATTTTTTCGGAAGAGAAATTTGTAGGTAATCTATATGAAATTATTTACGAAAAAATTTCATAGATATTTTGTAGATAATTACCTAAGAAAAAATTTAGTAGGTATTTTGTAAATAAATTTTCTAGGAAAAAATTCCCTAAGTAAATTTCGTTGGTATTTTACTGTTTTCGTGTAGTGCATGAGAAAAGAGAGATTTCTTGTGAGGAAGCAAGAATTGTGAGAGAGGGAGATAAAGAGTAAGAAGAATGAAATGTGAAATCACATAAAAAGGAAACGGGATTGTGAGAAAAAGAGAGAAAAATAAATTCAAGCACCAACGTGAAAAAAAATTAGAATTTGTTAGGCTCTAACAAGTAAATAATAGCAATATAATTACTTTGTTGTTTTAAAAAACTCATTAAATATATTTTAATAAAGATTTTTTGAAGACAATTTTTAATATTGGTCAATAAAGTATTGCAAGAGTACAAATATAATTAGATTTTAGTTATGATATAAATAGACTCATAATATGCAGTACTCTAACCAAATTATAATTAGATTTATAATAAACATTATTTTTATCTTTAGTGATGTTATTTAATTATCTCAAACAATGTCATAATAAATAAATTTATTATGACATTTGTAATAATGTTAGAATAAATATCATAAAAAAATAAATAAAATGACATTTATTATAAGTGTCACTTAATATTAAGAGAATTGTTGCAATAACTAAGGCCTTTAGTGACATTTATTGAAAATGTCATTTTAATGTATTTTTAATTTTTAGTGATATTTGTGCAAATTGTCATTAAAAAATGTCACAATAAATCATTTTTCTTGTAGTGAACCTAACTTTTCCAAGTTATATATGTTTTTTCCATCATTTTTTTAATTTCCTATCCTCTTTTGTCAATTGACAAATTCGATTTGTTGGCACAAAATTCACAAGTCTTACACAAAAAGGTGACCAAGCAGTTGGCTATGGGAGGGAGCAAAGAGGTGAAATGGTCATCAGCCAAAGGGACTAGCAATTAAAGCTAAATATTCAAAATTCAAATCTATTTTGTTCAAACTGTAAAAAACGAATGCATATACCTGAAATTGTTTTTGATTTTGAGTGGCCCAATGTGTGTGTTTATTTACATTCAAAGTGATACTCTGTTTTGTTTATTTGGGAAAACAGTTGGTGTATTTCTTTAAAGAATACAATTTCAATGTTTTAACTGGTTAGTCTTAGTTATTGTCAATATGGATCGATAACAAGAGATTAAATTAGAAGCAAAATAAACAATCATGTAAGTAAAATGTATAAACTAAAAATAAAAAATGAAAATCTTATTGTTTGTTAGATTAGTAGATTAATGCAATCCCTATTGATCAATTAAATTATTATTTGATAACTTATTATAAGTGCCTAGGGGTGAATATTTCTAGGACCATATCAGTTCATATACGAAGTTTCATTATTATTAAACCATGCTATTTAAACAGTCTCTTTACCCAAATCATATGGCTGGCATGTTCACCTTAATAATAAAATGTCTTCATTAAAAATAAGTTGTCTTATAGGTATCTTATCCAAATATATTTAGACAGCATGGATAGTATGGAAAGTTGAAGCATACCAGTGAACAAATTAAAAAAAAAAAACTTAAAATTATAGAATAGTCAAACATTTAATTAAAGCAATGTTTTATAGAGCTACAGTAAATTAGCATAAAATTAAATGTTAGAGAGTGGGAGTTCAACCCAAACCTACGCAAACAACACCTACAACCAAGAAAACAACAAGCAACCCATGTCAAAAAAAAATAAAAAAGTTAGAGCCTTATAAACCCACAACCCAAGGCATCATACGATTCACCCTCCAATCCTTACCAAAATCTCATAGCAACAATTTAAGGAGTTAAATAACACAATAATTTTAGCTTCATGACCTCTGATTTCTCAAATCTAAACCTTGGTATGCTTTGTATAAAGCTTGAATCTAACTTATAGTAACCATTAAGGTCCGGTTATGACTTGCAATGGCAGCATTGAGGGAGGCTATTGTCTCAGCCTCACCTACTATCACCTGCTCCTTCATGGATATTCTAGAGATGGCAACAGCTAATGCTTGGGTCGTCATCATAAATCCATGGTTAGCAACCTCTATTGCTTTGCCCAAATCAACAACTATTAGATAATAGGTGCCATTGTAAAGTTCTAAATACTTGCAGTTATAGTCTATCATCTCAAATTGAAATTTTACGCAATGTGTTAATGGCTTTAGAATAAACATCATCCTTAGCATTGTTTAGGTCCTCATGCCAATCAGATAAGAGATCTATGATATATCTATTTCTAGCTACATCATTGTGGTAAAACACAATCCTATTTTGGTATTATCCACCATCAGATTGATCATAACTATACTCAGGTTGAGATAATCCAAGTTGCCTAACCAATTCTTGGAGTATATTATCAATTGGGAATGAAATGAGGATAGGCTAGCTAGGGTTAACCATACCTAAAAGAAAGAAATGCAAAAGAAAGAAAAATAATTCACAACAATAAAAAAATAGTAAAATTCTTCTACCATAATGAAGAAATAAGCAATTATTAATGCGAAGGGGTAAAAGCATAAGTGCACAAACCACATGTTTTCACCATTTGTTAAGACATAAAAACCATGTTGTGAATAAAATGCTTGAGCATTCAATGCAACCCCATCACCTATGCCACTACCCCAATTTATTTCGAAGAGAGTTATAAATTTTTAATCTTGTTAACATCATAGTTTTTTTTCTTTTTTTTGAAGTACAAATCACATGTTGCTTTAGTAATAAAGTTGTCCAGTAGTTTTGCCAATGTAAAACATATCTTGCAAATAATGTAGGCAAATCCAGCATTAGAAAATGCAAAGGGGAAAAGATAAGTAGTTTTTTTTTATTTTTTATTTCGACTCCTTATTTTACATTCTACTTTAATTAGGCATTTTCAGTTAGTTTTTCAAAACAAGTTTTAGTCATTGCTTTTATGAGTTTCTTCATGCTGAAATACATTAAAAAAAAAAAATTAAAAACATTAGTTTCCTTATGGTGCAATTTGAATGTTTGCAATTTACAAAAAAAAGGTTGGTTAAAAGGTGGGGGAGAGAGGCCTAATACATCAATGAAAATAATAAGAGAGACTTAAGAAATTTGATAACAAACATACACTTAGAGTAGCCTAACAAATAACTAAACCTGAAAATGAATTCAATGCAAATCAGATCATAGATGTCACTAATAATAATAAAAAAATAAAACTAAGAAAAAGGGAAAAAGTAGAGGATCCTTTGGAATTTAATAAGATAGAAAAAGAGTGAGGAAGAACCTGAGGGAATAGAGAAGTAAATGAGGGTGAGAGTTAGGGGAGAAGAGTAAATGCTAGAGAAGAAAAAAGGGGAAGAAGAGTACATGCTAGAGAGGCAGAAAGAAAAAGGAAGTAAATGTGGATGAAAAAGAATAAGGCATGAGCAAGGAGAAGTAAATAGGGTGGTTAGTTAAAGTTAGAAGGGGGTAGTTATATGTGAGAGGATGTGAATGGGTTGGTAGTCATTATTCCAATTCAGTTGAATGACATGGAATTAGGGATTGAAAGCAGAGCAGAACGGCTGGGATATAACTTCAACCAAAATTGATGAGAAACATATAAAAAATTTGACTTACGCTGAACGTTTTGTACTTGTTATGATACCTATAAATTATTAAGGATACTGTTTGTATAACTAGAAGATTTTGTGTCAAATGCAAAATACAATTTATCACCTATTTTTTTAAAAAAAAAAATTACATAAGACCAAATAATGGTACAACATTGTCAAACTCATTATTATAGCGTTAAATCAAACAACTTCCTTATTTGTGTGTTCAAAAACTAGTTTGGTTACCTAAGTAATTTGAATCTTTAACCAAATCTCTAATTCTCATGTTGCTGGCTTTTTTAATGTATTAGATAGTACAAGATCTTTGACTTATTAGATTTGATTGAATAAAAGCGTAGAAATATTTTGACATCATGACTTGTAGTTAGGCAATGAATATTTTAATGGTCTGTTACATAAAATTCCCTAATAGCATTATGCTAGTACTGTGTATCCAGTTTACATCTAATTTACACATTAATCAGATAAAATAGGTGGTAACTTTAGCTTCAGGGAAAGAATTTTTTTTTTTTTTTTGTCTCTTTGGTTTTGCATTCTCATTTGATAAATAGATGCACCAATTTGTTCTCAGAAAAAACAACTAAAATTTCTTAGCCATATAACTGATTCTATTGTTGAAACATTTTCAAAATACTTGGCTACAAAAAAAAAAAAAAATGCAACTTTCTTAACCATATTGTTAATTCCCATGTTGATACATCATCTATGTTTTTTTTTTTGGAAATAAAAAGTTAAGGTATTTTCATATAATACTTTGTGTTAATTATTACTAATTCTGTTGCTTTAGGGAATTGAAAATAGTGATGTATTATATTATGTACCCAAATGCATAGTGCAACACCATTTATCATAAACAGAAATTTGGAAACCATTTGGTTCGCACTGTGAACCTAGTTGACTGGCATACCCTGTGGAAGCAGGACAATTACTTTTATTTATTTATTTTGTTAGCTAGGCCCCACCCTTTAGTTTATGGTTTATCAATAAAATAATCTACATAATTGATTTAAATAGTTTGGCAAACTACATCTAATTATAGCTCTAAGGCTGCTATTTTATAGTCTCTCCCACACTCATTATTTGTGTTATATTATTATTTCCCAATTTGAAACAAACTCTATAGTGAAGCTAGTAAGAAAGTACAAATAGTAGCATGACTTAGAATGCTATGATAAAGGCTTTTAAAATTTGATGGGATTAAACAAAATATACAAAATATTTTTGCCATGAATTCCTTGTCAATGTAACATCCAACCTAGAATTACAATGGCTGCAACATAAAAGTAACCAATGGTAAAATTAGTGTAATTGTGCAGACAAATGGAAAGTGTACAAAGTAGAGGCGATGTGAATTCAGAGTAATTAAAATACCCAATCATCAAACTTTCAATAAAATTCTATAATGGACACATAAATTTTTTTTTGCATAATCATTACTAAAGTACAATTAATATTGCAGATGACCCCTAATAACGTTTTCAAGCAAAAGATGATGAAGTGTCAAGTGAGAAATAACACGTGGTAGCTAACTAGTGACCAACTCATCAAAATGGCCACACTTTTGCCATGTTAATATGTGGACCCATTATTCTCTTAATTTCCTTAGCTCTTTCATGTGCTCTTCTTCTTTATAATTTTTGTTACCATCATGCCTCTTCTTTACGAATTCCTTTTCCATCTCTAAGAAATTAAGGTTCATGGCAACAATCATTATTTCTCTTTCATAAAGTCTCTATCCTCAGCTAACAAATTAGGATTCATTGCACCCATTTGCTAGAGATGTCTTTAAGTAATTTAAGAATGTCAATTCCTCTATGTAAGTATCAAACACCTTGCATATTACAAACTTTATGGATGAGGAAGAATCCAGGCCTAAGGTTCTATGGTTGCAAGTTTTTTAGGGTAAGTGTGGTGATTTTTGAGGGTTTGGATTGGTTTAGGTATCAATTACATATTTTAATTTTCACATTTAGCATTCTGAATAAATAGCGACAAACTCCAAATTATGATTACTTTGATTGGTAGAATGGTGCAATGATAGAGAGATCAAAGAAAGTGATATATGGGCTATTGAGATACATTGATAGAGTAAAGATGCAAAAGACACTAAATAGTATTAAAATTTATGAAGATGAAGGAAAGACATCAGTGAGCTTTGTAAGTGGAAATTCAATTGCAACAGAAGAAAATATGAAAGTGAAAGCTGAAAAGGTGGAGTGGCAATGAGAGAGTTATGGTTGTTGGTGGCTTGTTGTAATGTTAATTATCTTTGTTGGTGTGCTTTTGAGAAAATTATAATAAGAATTAGAGAAGAATACGTGAATTGTGATTGTATTTTGGTTGTTGTAATATAATGGTTACTCCATTATTTACCCATCCATGGTTACTATTTTTTTTTACCATTAGATCAAGATCAAATGGCCTTAATTAATTTTGTTATTTGTTATCAATATTTATGACACTTTAATATCTTTAAAAGTATAAATCTTATTAAATATAGTTTTGAAGGGCAACTTGTTATTGACCTGCTGAGTTAGCATAACTAATAACGTATTAGTGTTTCTTATGTGTTAAATGCATTATATTGGAATATGAGAAACATTAGTGATCCAAGTTTGACGTCATAAAGTAGGACCTCTAAGGTAGCCTTAGATTTAAACTACTTATCTTGTGATGACATATTGGCTTGACCCATCTGCATCATCTTTTGCACCCATACTTTCAATATTTATATACCCAATGGCCAAATGGCTTCAATGGATGAAGCCTGAACTCCTCCTTTTGGTGGCCACTCATAATGTGGCTTGCAAATAAATCACATAAAATGGACGCATTTATGACTTTGGTCATTCATTTATTAATATTAAATAGGTGTAAATTGTTTTCTAATTAGGTGTAAATTGCTTTCTAACACAAATATAAGTTTTTTTTTTTTTTATCTCATGTCTTATTCTTTGACCAACATAATTGGATTTCACATATTCTATATACTGATTATTGCTTAATTTTATCATAAAAATATTTAACATAAAAGGGTAATGAAGTTTAGCTCAAACATTAAATTTTAACTGGTCCACAATTAGTATATTGTGTGGCTATATTAAATATTAATAAAATTAAAATATTCATATAAAATATACGGTCCTTTAATTATGAAGGTTTTTAAGTTCTTCTTATAGGAGAGCATAGTTATTATGAAATTTACTTAATTTTTAAACATTCAAACTCATTGAAAGAGATACATTTGGTATTGAATTGTGGCTTGATAACATTGGATGAAGCATTCTTATTAGTTAGTTAATATTTGTAGAGTTGAGGGCATGCTTGTTCATAATGGAAACCTATGTTGAAACTTCTTCCAAACAAACACCTACTATTCTCTTAATTGTTACTCTTGCACCTCCTCCTACTTTTAAAAGATCTTCTTATAGTAAGAAAGATTATCTTTATGAGCTTAATTACATTCCTGATAACCAAAAAGTACAAGATACCAGCACCTCATTCTTAAAATCCTTATGATATTTTCTCTAAACAAAAAGGATCATGGACTCATTCTATAAAATCCCTAATTAAACAAACTTCAAAAACCATCAAAGAGTATGTTCAGTGGTCTAGCTTTTGTCAGAGAAGTGGGTAATTTCCACCAAAGAACTTCTCCAAATTTTGCTAGAGAACTGGATGTCGAGCAATGAAAATTGCATGAGAATACTCAACCGGTCTAGTCAACATAACCTGTTTTCTATAGGAGATCTAATGGAAACGTGGAAATAAAGTTTGAGAAATCTTCCACACCTTTGTCTTCCTCTTCCTCAATTCTTTCAACCCAGTTTATCATGTGTCCTTATGAGTCAAAAGATAGTGTTCCTATTGAATAGTTCATGATGGACGAAACTCTAGTCTATGCCTTTGAAAGAGATGGACACTATTACTTTGACACATGTTATTGTGATGACTGTTGGTATGACCTGGATGATGATGGGTCAAAGAAGTCTAGAAGGAGAAAAAAGAAGTAAGGAAAGTGTTTTAATTCAAATCTCAAAAAGAGATATAAAGATGGTGACCCATCAGTTGGCCTACTTGGTGAGCTTTTGGGCAAATATGATTATTTGCTTCAATAGAGTCCAAGTCCAATTGTTATTGCTCCATTAACTGAATCTCCTCCTTCATCTCCCTTACCACAAAAAACACCACCTAAATCTAAAAAGCCACCTTTGCCTTGTTATAAACAAGCCCTGACATGGATTAAGAGGAATCCCTTATTCCATCACTAGATCTCAAACTAATTCCCTAAATCTATATGTACCAATAACCTTTCACCATAACTTATGAAGAGGAATTTCCACCACTTATAGACCACACAAACCCAAATATCTAAGTAAGGAGCATGGCTAATATAAATAATCCTACTAGAGTGGATTCTAAAGGACAACCTTTTCATATCACTTCTGCTGAAGTAGTATTAATTTAACAATCAGATAATGCCCAGGTGCATTACAAAATTCTCAAAAAGATAAAGACTAAAGTGGATCAAGTCTCTATATGAATACAACAAATGGATACAAAGCTTTCAAACCAAGAAAGAGATGTGCAGACGTTGATAGTGAGGCTGTAGTCTTAAATTGAAGAGAAACATAATAAAGTGATGAAACTATTTGAGAAGAGGGTTTATTCTTTTGATTTTTGTTAGAAGACAACTGAGATTCAAAGGTTGATAAGTCAACTTTCTCGAATAGAAGAAGGTATAAAGAGGCAAGCCTCGCAACCAAGTTACTATCAACCACCTCAACCGACACCTTAACCATTGGCATATGATCCCTTTGAAATACCTCCACCAACCTTCATACCATTAAAACCAAAATTGGTAGCCCTTTATACACCAACCACAATTGATCTTGAACATTTAGGACTTTCAACTGATTTCTTCCACAAGAAGTTAAGATTAAGAAAATTTCCAATGAACCACAAACCAAAACCTTTTCATAAAACCAAAAAATCACTCCATGCAAATGTCTTCCTCTATAGAGTCTATTGATAAACCTCTACTAAAAGCTCCAAAATGACTAGGTACTATGATGATAAACCTTATCTCAACCTACCTAAAAAAACCACAACCTCAATCCCATCCTTTTCCATGATTGATTCCTTTACAAAAGATGATCCATCAGAATCATTATCTACCTCTAAAACTACCTCTGAGTTTTTAAGAGAATCTAAGTCTGAATCATCAAGAGAAGAGGTTGAAGCTCCAACCCTGTTTATGGTGATCCTCCTCCAAAAGAACAATATATACACAATCCAACATATGCTATTGAAACACCAGAAGATATGGATACTAGTATTAATGGGACAACAAAGCCTTATGCCCCATTCGTCTGGTGGTCATTGGTTAACTCTGGATGATATCTCTCAGTAGAATATAGATATAGATTTCAAAAGTTTAGAGCATTGATTGATACACATATAAAGAAGCTAGATGTAGTTCTCAAAAACGTTCTTGAAGAGTTCACCATAAGACTCATAGGAAAGCTTCAGGATTGGCAAATGGATTTAGATGAGTATTCCAGGCTTAAAGTAATTCAAAGTGCCAGTGCATCAGAGTTCTTATCTTATTACTACCATGAGTTTGTGGGAAAACCTTAAGACTTTGTAGAGAAAGCTTAGAGGGAGTATTTCAATATGAAGTGTTGCTTATTGATGAAGAAGGAATTAGATCTCCATCATTAATGAATGTTAAAGAACTTTTATCCGTTGAGCAGATGGTCAAATCTTAATCTTAGATAAGCCTTCATTACTTCCCTTCTTGAATCTCTAGCAACATTAATGCAATCTTTGATTCACAAAAGGACAAAATAATGAATGATGTGTCTTTTGAAGAAATGTATCAGATCATGATATAAGCCCTGGAAAGATTGTGTGAGCACTGAAAGGTGATTGCACAGATGCTAGGTAGATAAAAAATTTATGCTCTAAAGTTATCATGTAGGAGATTAGATTTATTGATGAAATGTAGTGGTGATTCAAAGAACTGCTACTATCTTTCAAAAAAGAAAAAGCATTATTTCAAAATGAAGGGATCAAAGAGGTCTTCGAAGAGAAAATGGCGCTTCTTTAAGAAGAAAAAGTTTCATGGGAAAAAGAAGTCTAATAGATGTTATCTATGTGGAAAGAAAGGACATTATGCAAAGAACTATCCAAGCAAGCCAGAGCAAGCATAAAAAATTATCTAACATATTTAAATCTCAACAACAGTTGACCTAGATGATGCAGATATTCAATATTTATTCTCTATTGATGATGAAGCTTCCTAGAAATAGTTTTTACCATACAAGATTTATATTATTCAAAAGATGAAATAAAAGAACTAGTACATTTCCATTCCTATTCTATCACTCCTTTTGCTTACTGTCCTATAAAATTGCTAGAGTAAATGGAAATTAAAGAAGCCACCCAATTCCTTTGGTATATGTTCACATTCTCCCAGAGAAATATGTTAAACACATCAAGGTAGTTACATTCATGGATACAAAAGCTCACTTGTCTATGTTAAACCCTAAAGTTATCCCTGCCAAGTACTAGAAGCATCATAAAAAATACTTCAAAGTTATAAATGGAGAAATCTTTCATATTAGGTTCATTATAGCAAAACCCATCACTATTCAATTCTTTCCTAGATGTTAGATCCACACCAAGCTTTTGGGCTCATCCTTATCTGATAAAGACCTAGTTGTTGGATTTGATCTCTATTGAAAACTCTCCAAACTTAGAGTTCTTCCAAAGGGGCTTAAGTTCAAAAACTATTTCCAACCTTACACCTCAGTCAACTCCTTATTCATAGTCCAAACACTTTTAGTCCAAATACCTTTAGCCTTCACCCAAATCTAATAAGATATCCAAGCCCACTATTGTACCAATGGCCATATAGAATTCCTAGCCAAACATCCAAGCCCACTATGGACCAATCCAAATTTCTTCATCTTTTTACCCTTTAAGTAAAATGAAGATATAAACCCCATAAAAGCAACCCATCCAGGAATGAGTATGTTGATTTAGCTTTGGCCTACTAAAAATGATTTCAGCTTCAAGCCCAAGGAATCCTTGAGCCAACTAAGTCAAATTGGGCTTGCTAGAAATTCTATGTAAATAAAAGATCATAACATATTTGTGGAAATAAAAGACTTGTGATTGATTATCAACCTTTAAATTTTCCAAAATTTCATCTTCGTTTACTCACTTATCTCAGGAAAAATATTTTTTCAAGTTTAATCTTAAGGCAAGTTTTTGGCAACTTGGCATCAAACCAAACAATCATCTCAAAATAGATTTTTGTATTCCTAACAGGTACTACTAGTGGACAGTCAAGCCTTTTAGACTCAAAATGACTCCATTACTATTTCAAAAAGCAATCATAAGGATGTATGAGTCAATCCTGCATAGTGCTTTGATCTATATTGATGACATCCTACTTTTTCAGTAGACTAAGATTTTAGTCAATAGGTCCTAACACAATTAGCTAAGTCAATGAAAAAGTATGCAGTAATGTTGCCATCCACTAAGATGCACGTGGCTCAAAAGGAGATATAATTTTTGGGAATGATTTTCCAAGATGACCAATATAAACTAGGTCCATTCATTAGAGCTGAGCTGTTAAAGTTTACTAAAAAGGATCTCACCCATAAACAGATACAATAATTTCTTAGAGTTGCTAATTATTTAAGAGACTTTGTCCCATAATTCATGAGAAAAGCAAATCCACTAAGACAAATGTTGAAAAAGAATCCCTCACAATAGACAGATGAACAAACAATAACTGTCAAGCAGAAATACAAAACTTGCCACCTCTCTAGATTCCCTCCATTGGGAAAAGGATACTACAGGCATATGCAAGTGATCATTATTGAGGTGTAGTACTCCTAGAAGAAAATGATAAGTAGAAAAGGATATGTGCCTATGCTAGTGGAAGATTTAAGGAGTTAAAACTCCATTACAATTCTACTTTCAAGGAGATATTGATAGTAAAAAATGGAATAAAGAAATTTGAATTCTATCTAATTGGAAATCACTTTATAGTTGTCATGAATTGTTCATCCTTTCAAAAAATGCTTGAATTCAAGGGAAAAAATCTACCACATCCTCAATTACTTCATTAGAAAGACTCATTTAGTAATTATACCTTCAAAGTTGAACATATATAAGCATATAATAACTTATATCCCTTATCTAAGAAGATCAAATCATTCCCTTAATTTTCATGGCTTCCTCAGTTCTTCTTTTATAAATCCTCAGCCATACTTGAAGTATGGAGAACCACCAAAGTTTCAGTTTTCTACATCATACACCTAACTTTCTCAGCTTGCCAAAAAACAAATCCTGATTTACCAATCCTTATTGGTCAAAATGTATGGTTTTGTTTTCTTAAACATACTGAGCTTTCACTTAGAGTACCCTTTCCTAAAAATCCATTCCTTTTTCAATTTTTCAATAGGAAATGAAGGTTTATAGTCCTGGTCAAAAGAGTTCCTTACGTTTTTGTGGTATCACACTTGTATACCATAACAATTGAAGTTCACCCATATCATCTCTAGTCATACTTAACAAAGGTAAAAAGAAAGATAAGGAAGAATCAACATATGGTCACTTTTCTTATATGGTTCTAAACTTTGGACCAGTGGATCTCAGCTTGCCATACCAAGTTCAAATATGTTGAGCCTTAAACAACTTTTTGCAAAAGGGTCATTTATACCCTTCATAGACCTTGTCTAGTAAGAACTTTAAGAACAAGAACAAGACCAATGACATGTTTGTATTTCTGTAGAGAGAACCAATTCTCCCTTTGTAATGCATTAGACCATGAATAATTCTATAAATTTCGAAGATTCATATGTGGATAAAATAAAGTAATCTCTAAAGAGATATGACCTCCTTAGCAAAAGATGCCCAATGAGACTTTTTGCCATCTGGATATCATAAGTAGCTTATGGTAGACAAAAGGAAGTGACATGAGACACTTATGCCACAGTGCCTCCAAAGTGATTTAACTGAAAAAAATCTATTCCTGATCTAGACTCACAAGACCTATATGACTACTATATGAGACATAAGGACCCAACATGAAAAGACTCCATTGATAGTGATGACTCGGAGTACCACAACATGAACATGTCTCCATGGCATAAGACGATAATTAAGTGACAAACAGTTGCATAAAGCATATGTAACATAAATGTGTGTGTAACAGTAAAGCATGTGACTGCTTTACTTGGGCTTTTACTTTTCTTTCCAGTTGTAACAATAAGATTCTATCTTATCTTTTGTATTCAGTGTATCTTACTCCATTTATATAAGGAGCATCAGTTTGTATTGTTAAGGCAAAAAACTCGTCCCATAAACACTACCTACTATTAGTAAACCATGAGTTGTTAAAACATTTTATGCCTAAAGTTTTACATATATTACTAATCTCTTCCTCGCTCTTTAGATTCACCATTTGTTGTCATTTATTCCATGTATGGAGTACTAAGAGGACAAGTGCTATGGTAGGACTTAGAGATGTCATTTGTTATTGGCACTAGTCATAATTGTATTCCATGCATGTGCTAAATTGAACCTGACTCGAACTTGGGTAAACCTGAAATGACTCAAAAATTCTTAAGTTAGGTCAGGTAGAGTAAGGATCAACCCAACGGGTCGAGTCAAAACTAACTTGAATAGATCAACCTATAACCCCACCTAATTGACCCGATGACAATATAAAAAAGATAATTTTTATTACTAAACATATACAAGATAGAATAATTAAAATAAAAAAGAAAGAAATTTATTTTAAAATATTTAGATTATTTAATTAAATTCAAATTCAAATTTAACTTTATTTTTATTTAAAATATACTATGATATTTTTATATTATTAATAAATTTACTAATTTTACTGTGTCTTTTCATGTGTCTAAATTACAATTTCTTATTTATTGTGACAAATTATTTAGTAAGAATAAAAATTATTTATTGTGATAAAATAATTTTATCATAATTTTTAAAATTATTTAATACAATGACAAAAAATTATTGTCACAATATTACTTTTTTATATATATAATTTGGTTGGCACTAAAAATTTAGTGTCAATATATTGATACAAAATATTGGGATGAAAGAATTTATATTATAACTTATCTTATATGCTCATTTAGTATAACAAAAATTTTCGAGTTAAAAATGTTTGGGTTTAATGAGTCAAAAAACTCAAATATTTTTTGTGAATTTTCAATTATATACGAAATTCTAATAGAATCAATTAACGCCTAATTTGATGAATTAGTTTCAATTGTACCCCCAAATCAAAATCAACATTTAATAAGGTATATATTTAGACTTAATTAACCCTTATATTTTTTCA
Source organism: Omphalea diandra (assembly GCA_949677035.1). NCBI lineage: Eukaryota > Viridiplantae > Streptophyta > Magnoliopsida > Malpighiales > Euphorbiaceae > Omphalea > Omphalea diandra. The sequence goes on along the minus strand of CATIWR010235551.1, from coordinate 15,674 downwards.
ATTAGTTAAATAAAATTCAAAATTAAGTTTAAAACTTACTAAGATAATATTTTTTTACTCAATTTAAATACTTTTCACAAAAATATTGAAAATTTATTTTAAAATATTTACATAATAAACTAATAAATTCATAATTTTTTTATTGAGGGACAAGTTTTTTAGAAATATTTAAATTCCAATCATATAACCGATTTTTTAAAATATTTTAAAATTTAGTTTTAACTTATATTATTTAAAATATATAAATTAATTTTATAAGAAGATATTGACAGAAAATTTTCTTTAAATGAGAGATTGAGAGATTTATAAATTATAAATTTAAATTTAAATTTTTTAAATTTAAATATAAACATCAAATAAAACTGTGTAATAAATTTAATAGGTAAAAAAGAGATTAAATTAAATAAAAAAATAAAAATATCATCTTAATTAAGTTCATGTATTTGAGTTTAAATAAATCTTAAAGTTTTTATTTTGAATGATGTAAATAATTTATTATTTAAATATAAAAATTAAATTTTTATGGAGGGATTGAGAGAAATTGTTTTTAAATGAGATACTGAGAAATTTTATGAATTATAAATTTAAATTTTAAAATTTGTAGATTTAATATAAAATTAAAATTCTTTATGTGAAGTATATAATAAATTTAACTTAGCAAAAAGGAGATTAAATTAAATATAAAATAAAAGTATCATCTTAACTAAACTCATCTAATTAATTTTTTAAATACTTTTCAAAATTTTTTATTTTAAATGGTTTAAATAATTTATTCCTTAAATAGAACAATTAATTTTTTAAAGAAAAATTAAGTGAAATTGTTTAAATGAGAGATTGAAAGATTTTATGAATTATAAACTTTAATATTTTATTTAAAGTTAAATATAAAAATAAAATTCATCATATAAAAGTACAAAATAAATTTAATTGGGCAAAAAATAAGATTAAATTAAATAAAAATAAAGTATCATCTTAATTAATCTCATGTAATTTATTTTTTGAATATTTCTTAGAAGTTTTAATTTTAAATAGTTTAAAATTATTATTTTAAATATAAAATTAATCATTTTAAAAAATTGAAAGAAATTTTTTTTAGAAAAATGAGAAAATGAGAGATTTTATAATTATAAATTTAAATATTTAAAATTTTATATTTAAATATAAAATTAAAATTGATTATACAGAAGTACATAAGCAAAAATATTATTAAATTGAATAAAAATAAAAGTATCATATTAATTAAACCTTAAACTTAATTTTGGGTTTGATTGAATTATTTGAAAAAACATAAAAAGCAATTGATTCTAAATATGTATTTTACTAAATTTTGATTTTGACTTAGGGTATAATTAAAATTAATTTATCAAATTAGGGTGTAATTGACTTAATTTGAAATTTTGGATATAATTAAAAATCGTATAAATATTTGAATTTTTATGAGACATTAAGTCAAATTTTTACTATAATTTCTTAAATGATTCAATATATAAATGAAATTTATTACAACTTAACTCATGTTTTTATAATAATTATGATAAATTTGAATTTCATAACAATAAACTCACATAGTAGGATAAAACTAATTTTATTACATAAATTTTTATCATAATATAGTTTTTTTTTTATTATAATGAGTGGTTTTTTATAATTGGACATTTATATATTTGTTTGTATATTAGTTTAAATTATGATATATGATTTGAACATAAATCTATACGGATTTGCTCAATTGCTTATTTATATTATATATAACAATTCACTTAACAAGTTAATTATACTTAATTTATTACACTTAAATAGAAATAAAAAAATTTAATCAATTTCTATTTTATAGAAATCTATCTAACAAATAATATTTTTTAAGAAAAAATATTATTTTTCTCTTATCAAATTATGATAAAATATTACATAAATAATAAAAAATTCACGTGAATATTTAAAAATTGAATAACAACCCACTTGACCTAATCTGAAATTTTATTTTAAAGAGTAAATCCTAACCCTACTCGAAATCATTTTTGTATGTAAATCCAATAAGTGATTCGAACCTGCCGAAAATCTGAGCGATTTGAAAATAACCCAACTCAAAAATGATCCAACCAAAAAATGACTTGACTCAACCTGTTTGTCACCTCTAATTCTTATGATTCATTAGCATGATTGACGATGGTTACAATTAAATCTACATACGTATGAGGTGTTTATTTATTTGCATCAATATGTATTTGAAATACTTCCTCAATAAAATGTATTTTCCTAAATAAATGTAAAATAGCTATATACATTTTTTTACTAGAGTAAATATACATAAAAATAAGTCTTTATTTATATTGTTGCACTATATGTATATGAAAATTGTAGATTATATTAAATTATTATTATTATTAATTTAGAATAAAAAATTAGTATTTGAACCTAATTAGAAAACTATTAATTAAAAATTTTACTTAAAGGAATTTCTTTTGTTTCAAAAAAAAAAGGAATTTCTTGAATAAATTTTTTACCATATTAGCAATTGAACAATTTATACTTATCATCACTAAAATGTAATAATCTAGTTAAAATTCAAATCTTATGTAACGAAAAAAAAAGTTTCTATAAACGGATCAATTATAATAAATAGATCCTATCAATATTAATGAACTGGTTCAAAGAAGACTTAGTCTTTCAAGTCAATTTCAAAAATATTTTGGAATAATACATCAAAATTATTTGATTCAATTATACATGTTACCATCAATTAACTCTATGACTATGATACAAATGATCTCTCCAATAGTTTAAAGCATTTGCAATTATAAATCACTAAAAATAATTCTAAGTTGTGTTTAAATTGTCTATTTTGTCTCTCATGTTATTAGCAATATTTATTACCAAAAGTTAAATCTTTGCAATAAATTGAATAACATTACGAACATCATAATATTGAAAATGTATAAAGAATCAATGTAATTAAATGTGTAAATGAGTAACTTGTTTAACCTCCTATACCAAGTCATTTGAATTAATGTTTTTTTTTTAAAAAAAATATAGGGTCACATAACACTCACAATAATTCTTATGATGGTTATCGATGGAGATGTAACCATTGAAAATTCTTTTATATATATATATATATATATAGACACACACACACACACACACACATATATGTTTAGTGTTGGTCCGCTGGTTTGTGTGTTAATGATAGTGTCGAATCATAACAAGATTTAGCACAAAACAATGAGGATGAGTCCTTTGGTATTCAGTTCATCTAATTTTCCAGCTTAGCAAGATTCTCCTTTATCTTGTTGGCGATTTGTTAAAATATCTTTATGATTGTCCTAATTATTTTGTCTGCCATATGGTAATTATTGTAACGAGTGTCACAATTATTCTTGTTCAATTATTGTAAGATATTTTTGGATTTGTATCTAGTTAATGTCCAGATTTAAAAGTGTTTAAAGTCCGTGACTAGGTCTGTAAATACTTGTATAATTATGTGTTCAAGGCAGAATTCATATAATGAAGGAAAAATCTATATGAAATATGCTCTCTCTTTGTACTATTTCTACTCTTTCAATAAGTAATTTTCTTCCATCTATGTTTTCATTCACATCATTTGACTTAGTAGGCTATGTGTTTGCCCTTAATAGGGATCCTGCACATAAGAAACTATTCATTTGCATATTTTCATACTGCCCTTTCTAACGACACTTATTATAAATTTTTTACTTATAGTAGCTTTCGCATCTTCTAATATCAGAGCCAAAGCCTAAATTGTGTTTCACTTACCTTGAGTAACAATAGTATTGTAAGTGTGTTGGTCAGCTCATTGCTTAGCGTTGGTCAATCGATTATTATTCTGTTTAAATGTTCAATTGTCCTACTGAGTAGTCCCTTATTTATTACAAAGTTTGTTTATCCCAAGGCTATGAATCGCTTATTCAAATCTTTTCATAAGCCATCTTCTTTTTCTTCTGCTAATATGTCTATGTTCAAAGATTTTTCTTTCGATGTTGATTTAAATTATGAAAAAGTTAATATTTCCCAAATAAAAAATTAGCTTCATAATTGGTCTATCCCAAAAAAGGATGTTCATTATATTTATAAAATTGGATCTTTTGATTCTATGTTTGATTGCTCTATAAAGCAAACTGAACAAACTATTTCTCTAAGTCGTGAACACGGAAATATTTAATTACTTTCTCTAAACACTATTTTAAAATATATAGAAACAAATAAGTATATTCATCTTGGTTTGGTGCAAGTTGTTGTTATTTATTTAGACTTGGTCTTGATATTCCAATATTTTTATGCTTATGTGATGCTAGGCATCAATCTTTTCTAAACTCTGTTTTAGCTATGGCTATGTCTAACTTACCCAATGATCCAATTTATTTTAATTGTTATCTAAATTTTTTAGTATCTCTTTTTGATGGTCAAATTTTAAATACTTTATCTTTTACAATCATTGATTTTGCTGCTAATTCTAAGACTGTTGCAATTATTTATAGAGTTTACTATAAGGTTATGTCCACCACTATAAACCTTAGAGCTAAGTGTAAATTTTCAAAAAATGAAACTTTAGTTTTTAAAGCAAATTCTCAACTTATTGAGATACATGTTCCTAAAAATTAAGATGGGATGAGTTAAGCCAGGCTGGAACCTGGAATTTAGATGACTGTTATTCCTAGACCCACTGAGTCTAGATCTAGTCTTTCAAGTATTTTGAAAAGATTTGATGGATCAATTCGAATAGAATTTTCACCTATTTTTTCTAATATAATTGAGTTTCAAAATAGTACACGATCTACTTGAAAACTTTCTAGAAACATGTCATCCATAAACTTTAGTCCTATTGTTCCTTCTAGAGAAGCTCCTGCTCAGTTTTAGCAAGTTGATTTTTCTAATAATATCCCTAAACCTATTTATAGAGAAGCAGACCAAAGGTTAAAAGGAATATGATATCCCCTCTGTACCTAAAAGGCTATCTCCATCTTATTCTCAAATGGAAGGATTTTCAAATGTAAATATGATTTCAAAATCATTTTCAATTGACCAAGAAATGTTAAGAAAAGAACTTTCTTAAGATTATAATAATGAAAAATGGAACTGGTTTGTTACTCATTTTAATGAAGAATAAAGAAATATTATAAGAGAAAAATATTATAATTTTTAAATTATATTAAATGCAATATTCCATTCTTTATTTGGCTTACTTTATATTCTAATTCAGAAAAAAAAAATAGATTTTCCATTTAAAGAAATTAATATTAATGAAAGGATTTCTTAGTCTTGGGTCACTATTGTTGTCTCTTGGTGCCCTAAAAGGGGGGTTGATTAGGCAATGACAAGTAAAAATGAAAAATAAAATGTGGAAATAATGAAAAATCAAGACAACTAATTTATTGAGATTTGACACAACCTGCCTATGTCCTCTCATCTAGTATTCCCACTAGAGCCTTTCACTATCTAGATAACTTACAAATGCTATCAACTACTTTTACAACAATAGTTTCTAAGCACTACCAAGCTATTATAAGTAGACTTTTAGGTGTTACTCAAACTGTTTCCTAAAGTAGTTTATAGGTACTACCTTAAACCTTTCATAGAGATTGTTTTGGATCTCCTAAGATATGCTAGCCAAGGGCTTTCTCAAAAGAATTTACAATTTAGAAAGTTGAGAAAAACTCTTTCACTTAAGCAATAAACAACTCAAAACACACTTACAAAGTATGTTTGATTTGGTTGAAAGTTTAGAGAGAAGTCTGAAAGCTTATTCTTCAACTCTATTTTTGAAGATGACTTTTACTATCTTTGACAATGATCTTTAGCTAGATTACACTTGTTTCACCTCTTTTATTCAAAGAAAACTTTCACAATAGAAATATTCACTTTTTGACCATTTTCTCTTTTTTATTTTTGTTATGAGAGGGTCCTTAGGCAAAGACACAAAACTAGACGTTAGAAAGAAGGCTGTCACTAATGTCATCAGAGTAAACACTCAATGCCTATTGAATAATCTCCACACCCATTATTGGGTGATTTTTCAAATACAATACAACTTCAATGGTTATTAATCACATTGAAATGCTTGTTGGAACTAGTTATTAGAGAGAAAGATATATTTGCCTATATGTTCCTTTTTTAACTTTCTCAATTGTTTATTAAACAACTCCTTCAGTGACTGTTGATACTTCTTAATGCCTCTTGAAATTCAACTTCAACTCTTGTTGAGATATGAACAATGCCCATTGTAAATTTTCAAAAGGATGTGAACTTGATACTCTGTTTTTCAAAATTTTCAACAATGCTTCAATGACTATTGGCAAGCTTCCAATGCTTGTTAAGAAAGATATCAATGGTTGTTGCACTTTTGAGGATACCCATTGGAGGGTCTAGAAACTTTAGCTCAGCTAGAGAACTTCTTCAATGCCCGTTGGTAGAATCTAATGCCCATGTCTAGATTTTAATTTGTTCACACCAAGTCACTAGATCCAATGCCTATGGCAAAAATGCAACACCTGTTATGAGGATCAACTTGCAAGGCTCCAATGATTGAATCATCCAACGCGTATTGTATTTTAAGAGAACTGCTGGTTGAGAGGTCCAGAAGACTTTATTCATACTTGGGTGTTACTTCAACACTTGTTGAAAATCTTTAACGCTCGTTGTCAAAGTCACAATGCCTGTTGAAATATGGCAACAAACGTTGACTTTGTATACTTAGAGTTTTTACCAAAACTCTTTCTCCAAACTTCTTTGTTCAAAATATTAATGTATCTGTAAGATTTTTACACAATTGACTTAGACAAGAGTAGCTTTTAGATGTGTTTGTAATCATCAAAATATGCTTGGTTCACCATACTCCCAAGTTAGGTTTAACAACTACTTTTGGAAATGCTTTTCAAAGAGTAAAAAAAAATTCAATTTTAAAATAATTATTTAAATCATATTTCACATACTATTGCTTCCCAATTAGATAGAATTGAACTATAAAACATTTCAAAACTTGGTTATTTTAATAATCTTCCTATTGTTGATCCTTCAAAACCTATTTTTCAACACTCAACTACTTAGTGATTGTAAATTAGGATTAGATAAAGATATTTTACAAAAAATTGAAGAAAAACTAAATTTTTTTCATATTTCTACTCCTGTTGTTCCACAAACATCTTCACCTACTTCAACTCCTAAAATATTTGTCATTACTAAAGAAGAAACTAAAGATGTTCAAGAAATTGAAAATTAGTTTCAAGAAGATTTTCTAATTAATAAAATTTATCATAATAGAAATTTTTCAAAAATAAATTTTTTTTTTATAGGAACCCACTCCTCCAAATGTTTAATATAGGGATCATGGAGATATGGTCTAGTAAATGTATGATAGGGAAGCTATTTACAAGTGGAACATTGATGGTTTAAGTGAATATCTTATTTTAAATGTTTTACATGAGATGGCTATGGTTGCTTCAACCTATAAATCTAAGGGGCAAACTCACCCTAAGTATTGCTAAATTATTAATTTCTGGTTTTATTAGTCAACTTAAAGGTTGGTGATAATTATATTAATGATACTGATAAAAATCATATTTTAGCTGCTACTAGGATTGTCTCTAGACCTAAAGGACAAGGTATCCTTCAGACTAATGAACCTAATTTTATTAGAACTTTGATTTTTACAATTACAAAATGTTTTGATAGAGATCTAGAGCATTTTTAAGCTAGGTCTTCTAAGATTTTAACTAATCTCCATTGTCCTAAATTGTCTGATTTTAGGTGATATAAAGATATTTTCCTTACAAAATTATTTATCAGAATTGATTGTTATCATACTTTTTGGAAGAACAAGTTTATTTTTAGCCTGCCAAGGTTATTCGTTGAGAAAGTATGCTCATAAATAAAGGGGGTAGGAAGTGAAATTATCAACTATGATAATCTTTCCCATGGTGAGATTTTCAATCATATTAATAAAGAAGGTCTTTCTATTTATACTTGTTGTCCCTAGGCACTAAGAAGGGGGGGTTGAATTGGTGAATACAAATTTCAAAAATGAGGATAAAGGGGAGAAGAAAGAGTAGAAGAGAGACAACCAATTTATAGTGGGTCGAGTATAATTCACCCTACGTCCACTCCCCAATTAATCAATTGGGTATTTCACTATCTCAATGGTGTTTTCAAGCTCACGCCCAACTTTTACAACTTGTGTTTTGATGGCTAACATAAAACCTTACAACAATGTGTTTTTAGGCTAACACAAAACCTCACTCAAGTGTTTCACTAGGCTCATACTTAAACCTTTCTTGAAGTGTTTTTATAGGCTAACACAAAACCTCACAACTTAGTGTTTAATGCTCACACCTAACAATTACAATTTCATAAAGAAGATGAAGAAAATGAGTAGCAAAGATTGAAAGCTTTAATCACTTGTAATAAATTCTTTAGCAACTTTATTCATGGCTGTTTGGTGGAGTATTTATAGCCAAACTTTACCAAAGAGACGTTGCAGATCATAGCTCATCAAATCTTTGAGACATGTTTGACAAATTTTGCATTAAATGCTTGTCAGGATGAAATCGCGATCGCTACTGCATTTCGTGGTTGCGAAATCCAAATTCTTCAAGGGAAACCCCGTTTGTGTCTAACGGCTTGTCCACATGGCAGCTTCTTATTAGTTCACCAGGAAAATATAGCCGTTGTCTTTTACCTACATTCAGAAGTCACGGTCGCGAGTTTTCTTATACAAGCCGTGATAGAGGACGCAAATCCATCTGCCAAAGTGGTCAACTTTCTTCCACAAGATTCGCGTTCGCTACCAACAAGATGGCTCCGCGAAATTTGACTTCCAACAGTCTTCTGGGACACTTGTCAAGCTGTGGTTATGGACTTGCTTCCCTCTTAAGTTACTTCGGTCGCGACTAAGGTGTGACTTTCACCGTGAATTCGTCTATCTAATTTTGGCTTCTTCTTTTCCAAAGGTCGCAGTAGAGAATGGCTCTGCGATTTCGCCTGCTTAAATTTCAGCATGTCTTAACATGAGTCGCAGTCAAGAATCCTAGATTGCGGTCGCGATTTACATGTCACTTTGGAGTTTATCAACTCCTTGCATTTCTTCTTGAGAGATTGATTCATTTCTGCAAAATCAACACTTATTTGAAATATTAGTGATGATCAATCTACTTTGTCAAGATCAAAAGATGTTCTAAACTTAGGATTAATCATCCTAGTCAACATATGGCCATTTAATTCGTGTTTTTTTTATCATGTCATGACTAGGGGAAGCTAAACTCACCAACCGATTCCTTTTATTCTTTCTTTATCTTACTTTCATTATATATACATCACTAAATAAAAAAAAAAACTTTCCCATCTAAAAAATCTTAGAATCTAAGATCTAGTTAAAGTCACTCCAGCCATAATATTCTTTCCATTATGATAATTATGATAAGCATTCAACATTTATCTTACATTGGCCATAAATCCTAGTATTCCTTAATATCATTTTGATTAATCATATATCATACTCATTTTATATTATATTAACCTTAGACGTATACATGTCTCATTATCCATAGCTTAGACTTTGTAAAGTTTTACATTATATTAACCTTAAACTTTATAGAGATTACTAAGAATATTGAATATAACTTAACATTTTCTTAATACATTTATAACCCTTTTAATTACTCATATACATCATTAATGTAGGAAACTACAAAGAAACAATGTAATCCCTTAATAATATGTGATACATAATTTAAAACCATCATTTATAGACTTTAACCTTTCATTGTCAACCCTGATAACAATCTCATGCTTGTCCTACAAAATAATATTTATGTGAGAGGAGGTAAGCTCCTTATGTGAACCCCAGTGAGGAACTTATATTGTCCATATGGATGCCCACATGCCTTGACATTAATGCATTTATGTCTATATGGCATAGCATCTGTATACAACATCTATATGGCATAACATTACATATACAAGAATTCAAGTCCATAGGAATCCATACTTGATTTACTTATCTTTCTTACAAAGGGGAGTTACCTCACCAGCCATATCCTTTTCTTATCTTTTACACAAGGGATTCCCTCATCAACCATGTCATGCATGCATAACAAATCAAACATTTCATATGGGTTATAATCCATACATAACTAGCTATAACTCTTTGGATGCCCACATCTTTCCTAAACTAATCTCATATCACATGGCATAACATTTATATAATGTCATTTCATTTCATCCATAAAAATGCATGACTTCTATATTAACATATTTTGGCATACTATGGGATGTATATTTAAACTCGTGATGCATGTATGCAATTGACAACGAAAAATAACTAAAATTCCTCACCTTTTATTACTAGTCATAGCTTTTCCTTAATTTGGCCTTGCTCTTCCTTTATCTCTTTGCCTTAGCCTTACTTGCTCTTAGCTTTATCCTTACTTGCTTTTAATCATTTTACCTATACACATGCCTAAGCATAAACATTCATTACATTATTACTATAGTATCTAAAATATAGAGAGTTACTCAAACTCATCCATATAACACATAACATATAGATTAATAGGGCAAAAGCTTTTATAGGACATCAAATTCCTAAACATCAATCAAGCATGCAAACATAACCTTCGTTAGCTCTAGTGTATAACTTAACTATCATCCTTCATATCTAACTCATTATCACCACTTTCTTTTTATCTCATTCATAATATCAACATTGACATCAACATTTAATCATGTTATGATCCATACTTATAATCCTTGACTCATTTCATAATTATCAATTTAGACTTTCAAATTCATTAACATACTCAATTATCATCATAAATCATCCATATACTTATTAAGATAATCATGCATAATCCTACCCCAAATAAAGGAAGAACATCTCCTCCTTTCATACATAACACTAATCATAAGGTCTAGAGTGTCAAACAATATTAAGAAACTTAATTTAGCTGAAATTATCCTTATAACTTAATTCATTTACATAAAGACTTCATAAACCCATCCATTTGACCATTATCCATAATTAACTCTATCCCATTTAGGATGTAAGATACCTTTTAAGGCTTAAATACAACTTTAAACCTCAAGGTTATAATGTTATACAACATTTAAGAATAGGAATAATATCAAGAATCTCAAACTACATGGATTATCCTTATAATTAAAATTCATTTTACATAAAGAACAATCATAAGCTTATTAACATATTAATATTTAACTTAATATAACTAAGGTGTTATAATATAATTAAGGTGTTATACATCCTTAAAGCCTTAATTATCATCATAAACAATAAGTTTATAATGCCAATTAACATTTAAGAAGTCAATAATCATAAAATTCATATAATTAATCTATATATATCAACAGCTTTCAAAACTCCAATTGTATACTACATTAATATGGGTTGTTGGACTAGGTTGGTCAAACCTATGTCAAAACTCTCTTTTGATCTTGACAACATATATTGAAAGGCACTAATCATCTTCTCTAAGTGTTGTGATGAAAGAAATAAAGTTAGAATATCATTGAAAGTTGAGTGGAGAAGAAAATCTAAAGTGGATCTTATGTTGCGACTGTTACTTATTATGTTGTGACTGCCATCATAACAAAACATAAAACAATTTTGGACAGTCAAAGTAATGATCAACATTGCAGTGTCAGTCATGACCTTGACACTTAAATATTCATGGATGAACTCATATACACTAACGTAAGAATGCCACATGTTAAAGAGCTATTTAAAAAGTTTATATGTCGCAATCATTATAATATTATCTAGAATGTGATCCTTGTTCAACTTAAATCTCAAAATTCTCAAGCCCATTCATGATCTAATGTCACGACCACTTCTTCAGCACAACATGAGTCACGACCGCGACTATCATTTCGCGTCTGAGATGATTAAGTGATAACGAAGTGTGTTAACAGATAATTTTTTTAAAAAATCAATTACATGTTGCCATATATACTAGCTATTAGACATAAATTGATGATCTCGACCACGACTAAGGAAAATTTAGAGCAAAAGTTGCATTGCAATCACTATATACCTATCTTGATTGCGACATTTGTCTAACAAGTATTAAATGTTAGATTTTGGTTTTAACTTTTGTGATATAGAGCTAGTATTGTCACTAACGTCTCTTTGGTTGGAGTAATCTATAAATTCTCCACCAAACGGACATAAATGAAAAAGAACAACATTTTCTACATCCAAACTCTTGCAAATTTTTCTTCCAACTTTCTCTCTTAATTACTCTTTGTTATTGAAGTTGTAAGAAGTTTGGTGTGAGCTTTGAACACCCTTTGGGACTGGATTCGAGAGTGAGCCAATATAAAACTCTTATAGGTTTAAATATTTGCCTTGGGAAACACTTGTAAGGTTATGCTAGAGCCTTCACAAAACACATGTTGTAAAGTTAGATGTGAGCTTTCAAAACACAATTTGATATTAGTGGAACACCTAATTGGAAGAATTGGGAAGTGGATGTAGGGTTGATTAACACTCAAACCACTATAAATCTTTGTATGATCTATTCTTCTTCTTCTTTTTCTAAAGCTTAAATCACTTATCTTTTCTCCAAAAATTTAAACTGTCACCAATTTAACCTTCCTTCTTAGTGCACAGGGGCCAATGTGGGCTTTAGTTTAACCAAGGTGTAAAACACCAATTAAGCTCAATTATCTTCTTAACCATCAGTATAAGAACACTGATTAACATCTAATTAACCATTAATCATCAGGAATTAAAAAAAAACTCACACACTTCAAGCACTTTTAAGACTCTTTTGAAGGCAATATGACTTTCAAGTCATACTAGCACCAAACTTCTTCTTTTCTATCACCACCAAGCTTAAAAACACCATAAACACACTTATTCAAACTTAGAACAAATATATAAGAAATATTTCAAATTATAACTTACTTGAACAGGAAGGAGAAAGTCACCAACTTGCTTAAAATATGGAAAAAGATGGATGAGCAAACTTGATTTGATAGCCATGGATGGCTAAGAGGTTTTGGTAGAATTTTGATGAGTTTTGGACCACTAAAAACTGATGAAAATGGGTCTTGAGTCATGTTTAGACAGAAGATAAAGGGAAAGAGGTGTAAACAGACTAAAATGCCTATATAAAGTATTCTAGAAAAAGTCCACCAAAAATACAACTTTCAATCCACAATCTTATGCTTCCACCCTTTTGTCCTTTTCCTTAATATACTTCAAACACCATTTTTAAGCATGAATAAAGCTGGAAAATGGAGTTATAGTCATGTTTAGGGATGAAATAATGAAAAAAAAAGCTCAAATAGAGCTTTCTAACCTTTCGAAAGCTTTCCTTCCAACTTTTTGCTCCTTCCTTCAACACACTTCAAATACAAACTCTAGGAATCTAAAATAAATTTAAAAATCTTAATTTACATGTCATCTAATCATATATAAATAATAATTACATACTTAATAGCCATCAAAGGTCATGCACCTAACTCAGCTTATACCTTAGCTTTTATTATCTTTTCTCATTTCTTTTTAATATGTACTTTAACATTCCTTTCTTTCATATATAATAATGATATCTTCTTTATTATTAAACCTCTAATATCACCATCCATTCATTTTCATTAATCATCATTTATTACATATGTATACTTATACATCATAACTTGCACTTACTTTCCTCTTATGACTTAGCATCTTTCACCTTCATATCTCTAAGTCATCCTTTCTAACTCATATCATATCATAATTAGTCATGATTATATCATTAAAATAATTACCATTTGATCAAATATAGTTTCCTCATGCTCAACACTTAAAGTTAAAAGTCCTTGTTTATGAGAAACCCCCCTAAGAACTAAGCTTCGGGTCTTACACTTTGATGTCAGAACTTCCTCTAAATGTAAGGGAATGTACTATAAAAGAGTTGTTTACCTTGAATGCTTTGGGTACATGTGTTGTAGTTTGAGATTTCTATTTAGATGTAGGGGTTTTTCTAGTTGAAAAGTAATTTTTATAAAGTTTTACTAGGATAGCAAAAACCTTCCCTATATAAAGGGTATTTATAGAGGAGGAATGGGTGAAGTTAAGCTTAAACTCTCATATTGCATCCTATTCCACACTCTTCATAGATAAGAATAAGGAAATTTATGAAGATTAAGGTTTAAGAGTTATATGTACAACTATGGAGTTGTTTGTACAAACCTAGGATTAGTTGTATAAGCCTTTTAGGCTTGAAGCCTCACTATTTTGGAAGCTTCTTATTTAGACTCTAATGGGTTATTTGTATAACTATTTTTTGGTCTATACAACCTTCTAGAGTTGGCTATACAACCAAAAACTCCTTTCATTAAAAGGCTTTCAAGGTTTGGTTGAATGGAAGGTGGGTATATTTGAAGACTTTTCCTAAGCTTAGCTACATTCTTAAGCATCATTTTTCCAATTATTTGGGAAAGAATTCAAGTAATTTCTCATCATTGGGCTTACATCCTAAGGATCCAAAATCTAATGCTTATAGGAGGCAAAAGAGGGGTTTAAATATGAAAAATTTTAGAGAAATATGGTAAAAATGCTTTAAGTTCAAATTTTGAATATTTTATAATTGTTATAATTTTTTTAGCCAAAATTGAAGTTGTGAGCTTTATTTGTTGATTGCAATCATAATTTTTAAAGTCATGCCTAAAAGTTAATAAAAGTGGAAGGTTGCAAGCACGATTTACTTGTAATACCCATAAGTTTTGAAAAACTCATAATAGGACAAAATTATTGAATTATCATGATCGCTAATTGCCTATAGTGCTCATGATTTATAGGTCATGTTAAAACTTTAGTGAAAAACATATGTTATGCTTATGCAATGTAACTATCACTCAACTATATGATCAAAATTCATTTATATGAGTGACTTGAACATATAAAATTCATATACATATGAGTCAGTCATTCATTTCACATACATTTCCACATGATATATCAAACAATTGAACCATCAATTACAAGTATAGGTTGTCAATCATCAAATGTAAGTGTTCAAGCACATAACAATCTCAATTTTAGCATCAAACATGGAGATACATGAAATGTGATAACTTATGCAAGAAATTTATGCTAAATTATTTTTATGGCAAAGAGCTCTCATCAAGCATGCCAAGTTCCCTTTTAATGCAATACAATATTTTCTCATTAAGGGGTTTTATGAAAATATTTCATGGTTAGTTGCATTAATAAATTCTAATATAAACACTATAAGAAAAGGTTGTTTACCGGCAGAATCATCCATTGATAGAGCACGAAAAATCATCAACAAATTAGATTATTGATAGATTACTAATAGAATAAAATAGTAAAAAAAACTTATGGTAACCACTTATCGATCGAAGAGTGCAACCATCAATATATTTACCAATTGATTGTTGATGGATTGTTAAAAAAAATTATGGTATATCATTGATAGAAATGGTCATAGAACATCTGAAGGTAACTTTCATCGGCAATCTGTTGGTAAGTTTTTTTAAAAATATATATTTTTTCTTAGTCCATCGATAATCCATTAGCAATTTTCATCGTAAATCTATCAATATTATTTATATGCCATTTTTTAACTATAATGTTTATTGTAATTGTGATATATATATATATATATATATATATATATATATATATATATATA
>CATIWR010235546.1:0-18457 GCA_949677035.1 Omphalea diandra | reverse complement strand
AAAGAGTTAAGAAAGGATGAAGACTTAGAAAGACTCTCTAGTGACTTTTTGAGTTCTTCATTAGAAGTCCTCAATTCACTTACAAGATTGTCTAAGGATTTAAATTCATCCTCTAGTTTGGAATAATTTTTTCTTATAAATTTTCATTTGTGATTTATATTTGTCACATTTCAAAGTGACAGCTTCTAAAAGTTTATCATCTATATCATCAAGTGCATCATAATCACCACAAGAATGTAAAGAAGTATTTACCTCTTTGGAGGAGTCCTTTTGAGCCATGAAGCAAAAGTTTGTTGCTTCATTTTCATCACTTGAATCATCATCTTATGTAGCCTTAAAGGACTTTTTCTTTTCCTTGTGATGATAAAAAAGATTACTTTCTTTGAATTCTTCTTTCTCTTCTCCTTTTTATCAACTCTTTGGTCCTTCTTAATATTTTGGCAAGCTCTTTTTCTTCTTTATCACTTTCATTTGAGTCACTTAAGCTTGAATAATCTTCTTGAGCTTTGAAGGCTAGAGTTTTCTTTTCCTTTTTGTGTCTTTATTCTCTTAGCTTTTTTATCTCTTCATCTTTCTTAAAAGCCATCTCATGAGTAAAAAGCTTACCAATGAGGACATCAGTTGGCACTTTCCCAATCTCTGGATTGGACTCTTGAATGTTGTATACTCTTGCAACAAATTTATTTAATGGAAGAGATTTAAGGATTTTGGTGTTTACCTCATAGTTGGTAAGAATCTTTAAAACTTTTTCATGTTTGTGACAATAGAGAGGAGTCTATTTATCATTTTGGTGATGCTCTCATAGTCTTTCAGCATGAAGAACTCCCACTTCGTCACATACATCTCTAACCTGCTTGATTTTACAAAAGTTCTCCCCTCATGATAGTTTTCTAGTGATTTCCATATGACATGTGCAGTTTGGCAATGTTGGACTCTTCTATTAACATGGAGCTTAGGAGAATAGTCATTGCCCTCTTATTCTTCCCATTTGCCTTCCTTTATTTTTCACTTCATTCTTCTCTTGAATTGCCACTTCTACTCCTTCAACCATTTTTGTTGGAGGTTTCCACTCTTCAAGTATAAAATGCCACAAGTTGATGAGATCGCTATCAAGATAGATCTCCATTTTATGCTTCCAAAGAGCATAATCATTGCTATCAAAGCAAAGATTAAGATGAGAGTAGACTCCTTTTTATGCATTGATCTTTTTTCACACAATTAAGGCTTGAATTGAGACTTGGCTTTAATACCAATTATAGGCTCTAGTGTATCAAGAAGGAGAGGTTGAATTGGTGGTAAATTTGAACTTTTGATTTGTAGGAAACTTACAAAAATGAAAGATTAGAGAAAGGGGTAGGAGAAGAATGAACACAAGAGTTTTATAGTGGTTCGAGTATTAACCAACCCTACATCCACTCCTTAATTCACCAATTGTGTATTTAACTCAATCACTAATATTTTACAAGCTCACACTTAACTTAATATTTAGGCTCACTTACAACTTGTGTTTTCTAGGCTCACACAAAAACCTCTTATAAGTGTTTTCAAAGCTCACAATAAAACCTCTCACAAGTGTTTTCAAGGCTCACACTAAAACCTATCACAAGTGTTTTCAATGCTCACACTAAAACCTATACAAAAGTTTTCTAAACAAGGGCTAACTCTCAAACCCAACCCAAAAAGGTATTTAAAGCTCACACCAAATTATATATAAAGAAATAAAGAATTAAAAATGAGAATTAACTTGGCAAGAGTTTTGGCACATATCAAATGGTTATACTCTTTCATTCAAGTTCATTTGGTGGTGCATTTATAGGCAATAACCACTAAAGAGACGTTACAAATAAACTATATCCAAATCTCCAAGTTGTGCTAGACATATCTTGCATTAAATGCTCATCAGATGAAATTCGCGGTCGAGACTGAATTCGTAGTTGCTATTTTTGAACTGTGTCTAATGTCTAGTCCACGTGGCATAAAACTATTGGTCTTTCCCAAAACTAGACGTTAGATCTTTCAAACGGATCTTAAACTTCGCAGTCACTACTTTTAATTCGCAGTCACTATTTTCCTTATCGGACGCGATTGTCACCGTGAAATCATCTATCTAACATAGAGATGTTGTTTCTAAAATTTGTGGTCACTAATAGCTACTTTTTTGAAATTTGCAGTCACTAATTTCGAAGGTAGATTTTCATACTTTGAGTTTCTTGCTTCTAATCACTTCCATTCAACTCCTAATGAGATTCTATCTTAATATCTACAAAAACAACACCTAAAATTGATATTAGAACTTTCAATCTATATTGTCAAGATTAAAAAAAAGTCTTGCTTAGGTTTGAATAACCTAGTCCAACATGGTGGGTTTTACAACCCAGTTTGTCTAGTAGTTAGTTTTGCAGAAATGTTCTTTCTTTCATATCTGGATATCATCTTTTCAAGCCCCTTTTTTTAAGCCTTTCCAATGTTTCAAGTGGCAAAATAAAGGGAGGATAAACATCCTAGGATCCTTATTCATATAAAAAATGGAATTTTAAGATGATTTTAAAATGGCTCACCATACTTCTTTATGTAATATTGTTGGTTCTTTTGTGCATGATTTGTTGTGGTGTTAAGTTCCTATTTTATATCTCTTTTTATAATGACCAAGTAAGGGGTTAACCACTCTTAGGATCTTGAGAGTCTTCCTTTTTATGGTTTTGCTTGTGTTGAAAGCATGTGAATAGTATATTACCCCTTATCTTTTTTCTTTGATTTGCATTCTAACCTTCTTTATGGTTAGTAATGTTCATGGATGCCCAAGCTCTTTATGAGCAGTAAGAGAGAGGGTTCATTAACCCTAGGATCTCTTTTTTATGGTGATTATTGCCTTAGGCCATGTGATGTTCTCCATAGTGCTTTGCATCTTATCTTTAAGGTTTCAAGCATTTTATGGTTTATGCATCTTAATCATGTTATATTCTGATTCTGGGTAATGGAATGTGTTATCGTGGATTTAAAATGTATCCTAGGATACATTGACTTTGAGAGATAAGGTAAAATGATTAATATGAACTTTGTTTGCCTTTCTTTTTACATTTAAAGCTTTCTTGGTTTATTTCTCACTTTAACTCCGTACTAACTTTCTTCTTCATTTAGGTGTAGGTGTGATTATTTGGAATTAGGCCATAAACTTGGTCTTAACCATTATCCCATATGGATTATATGATTATGTGTGTGAATGCTTGATGTATGCTAAGACCTTATGCCACATCACATGACCCCTTTCCCCATTATGAATGATTATGTTTATATGGATTAATGATAATGCATGCTAAAACCCCTTTGGCCATGATACATGACCCCACTCCTAATTAATTATGCATGATGTGAATTCATGGATTACATGATAATCCTATAATGTGGATACATCTCTACCTTATATATATTATTTATTACTTTATCGCATCATGCATAACATTTATGCATTGAATATTTTATTATTATGTTTAATGGATTATTTAGATGGATGTGCCTATGTAGGTAAATGAGAAATTTATTAATAAAGGCAAAGTATAAAAATGAACCATTGATTCCTCGAAGGCCGGATCCCTATATCTAGGCGACTTGGGGATGCCTAACATCTTCCCTATGTCATACCCAATTCTCGAACCTGATCCTTAATGGGGTAAAGATGGATTGGGTCTTCTAAATGACTTAGATAGGCTCAAAATTTGTCCTTGCCTAGATTTTTGTCCTGACCAAAGTTGGTTTGGCGACTTTATATTCCACCTAGGAATGGTACTAATGCATTATCCCATCTTGATTCCCCATTAACCACTACTTTGGAAAAATGGGCTTCTATCTTATGTGAGGCCTCAAGGATTCCTTATTGATCCAAATTGCATGCCATAAGTAGGGGTGGTCACCATTGTATGAGCCCCGTCCTCTTAATCCCCTAATGATAGATAAACAGATGGAGTCCTAAGCAAGATTCCACTCATTTGGGCACAATCGTGAAATTTGAGGCACTCACAAGCTTCTTGGGCTTACAAGCTAGCAATTCCTTAATACATGTTCCTTTTCCAAACCCTTAGCACCCAAAGCCTTATGTATTTTCTCCAACTATTTGGCAAAGTGATCAAACTAAATGTTCTCTTTCTTACTCCCCATAAGTTTATCTGGAGTAATAATAGTACTTCTTACTTTCTCGACAAGCTTACTTTCATGGTACTCTATTCCAAATAAATTATCATTAATCACCATGGGTTGGGGCACTTTCCCTTTATCAGTTATATTAACAGATGTCTCCCCTTTTTTTAGAATCTCATTGATGCACTTATTCACCTCCTCTATAATTCTCTCCTCCATTTATGATTGAAGTTAGCCATCATCTTTTCTAAGACCTTAGGTAATATGGTTGGTTTCATGATTGAATCAACTTTTTGGCTTGGACTAGATGTCTTACTCTTCTTAGCAAGTCGATTGCCCCTTCTTTTCCATAAGGGTTTGGATGAAGCTATATATAACCTTAGTTGCTGGGTTATACAACCCATATGCTCAGGCGGACAACTTGGGCTATGGTTATGGTCTTAGCTTTATGCTTGGCTTTTGGCTTCTCCAAGGCTTCTTAAGGCTTTATCTTTTTCTTTGGAAATTCCTTTTATAGCCTAGGGATGCATTCAATGATTATGATCATTGGGCTATATATCTAGAGGTCTAAAATATAATGCTTATAGTACCATAAATGGTCCACTCCATCTATTCTGTAATTTCCTAGAAAATAATTTGAAGCGAGAGTTGAAGAGAAGAACTTTATTACCTTCACAAAATTCTTTCTTTGCAATTCATGCATCATGCATCATACCATGTTTTGGTTTTTTATTTATAAATTCGAGCATTCTCATATGTAAAATTTTTCCATTCTTCCAATTCATTTAGTTGGAATTTCCTCTTATCTCCAACATTTTCCAAATCAAAATTCAAAAGTTTAATTGCCTAATAAACTTTATGTTCTAACTCCACAAGCAAGTGATAAGCCTTACCGAAACATAATCGATATGGAGACATAATAATTGGGGTTTTGAAAGCAGTGTAGTAAGCCCATAGTGCATCATCTAATTTCAAAAACAAATCTTTCCTAGATGCACTAACTATCTTTTCTAAAATCTATCTTATTTCTTGATTAAAAACCTCAACTTGTCTACTAATTTGAGGGTGGAAAGCAGTAGTAATTCTATGTATAACACCATATTTGTTCAATAATTGCTCAGATTATTTGTTATAAAAATGCTTCCCCCATCACTTATCATAGCTTTAGGTGCACCAAAACAAGTGAATATAAATTTTTTAAGAATTTTGATAACTACCTTAGCATCATTACTTAGATATGCATAAGCTTCCACCCATTTACTCACATAATCCACGACCATAAGTATATAAGAATTATTAATAGATTTAGGAAAAGGCCTCATAAGATTAATGCCCCAAACATCAAAAAATTCACAAACAAGTATATTACTCAAAGGCATTTCATGGCGTTGAGAGATATTATTTGTTTGTTGGCAATGATCACAAGTACTTATATAAGAATGGACATCTTTGAAAAGTGAAGGCTAACAAAAACCACTTTGGAGAATTTTTGTAGCTGTACTTGATGATCCATGATGACCTCCTACTTCTTTATCATGGTAAAACCTAATTAGACTTTGGATTCCATCCTCGAGAACACACCGTCTTTACATTTTATCTCTATAAATTTTGTAGATACAAGGTTCAACCCATAAGTAGTGCTTCATGTCGGAGAAAAATTTCTTCTTTTGTTGATATGTGAGGTGAGATGGCACCAATTTTCCTACAAAAAAAAAAAAAAGCAAAATCAACAAACCAAGGTTCATTTTTAATGTTGACAACATACAATTGCTTATCGGGAAATTCATCATGCAATTGAAAATCATGCATATTCTCTGCATAATTTTCATCAAGCATTGATAGATGATTAGCCACTATATTTTCACTACCTTTTTTATCTTTAATTTCTAGGTCAAATTCTTATAGCAATAAAATCCTTCTCAACAACTTAAGTTTTGCATCCTTTTTAACAAGCAAATATTTCAAAGCAAAATGATCAATAAATACAACGAATTTAGACAAGAATAAATAAGAATGAAAATTTTCAATAGTAAATATTACTGTTAGCAATTCCTTATCAGTAGTGAAAAAATTTCTTTGCGTGTCATTTATGGTCCTACTTGCATAATAAAAAGTACAAAATTTGTTATCTTTTCTTTGCCTTAAATTGCACTTAAAGCATCATTACTTACATCAAACATAATTTCAAAGGGAAGATCCCATATAGGAGCTAAACAATTAGAGCTTGAATTAATTTTTCCTTGAGAATATTTAATGCATGCAAACAATTGTCATCAAATTCAAATGGTACATCTTTAACCAAAAGATTTGTCAAGGCTTTAGTTATTTTAGAAAAATCTTTAATTAACCTTCTATAAAAACTAGTATGACCAAGAAAACCCTTAACTTCTTTTAAAGATTTAGGTGGAGGAAGTTTTTGAATTAGTTATACTTTAGCCTTCTCTATCTTAATACCTTGAGATGGCACTTTATGCCCTAGAACTACTCCTTCCTTAACCATGAAATGGCATGTTTCCCAATTCAAAACAAGGTTAGACTCCTCACATCTTTAAAGTACTTTTTTCTAAATTATGCAAGCATACATTAAATGATGATCCATAAAGAGAGAAATCATCCATGAATACTTTCGTGAAAATGTCAATGAAATCACCAAACAAAGATATCATGCAATGCTAAAATATCATCAATGCATTACATAACTTGAATGGCATCCTTCTAAATGTAAATGTTCCATATGGGCAAGTGAAAATGGTTTTTTCTTGATCTTCAAGTACAATGGGTATTTGAAGATATCTAGAATAACCACCTAAGAAACAATAAAAATCATGCCCTGCAAGTTTTTCAACAATTTGATTAATAAAAGGAGGGAGAAATTGATCTTTCCTAGTGGCTTTATTTAATTTTCTATAATCAATAAACTCCCTCCAACCAATTATTGTCCTAATGGGAATCAATTCATTATTTTCATTTAACACAATAATGGTCCTACCTTTTTTGGTATAATTTAAATAGGACTTAGCCGTGATGAATTAGAGATAAGATACATAATACTTGCTTTAAGCCATTTAAAAATTTCTTTCTTTACTACCTTTTGCATTTTATAATGTAACCTTTTTTGTGGTTATGCCATGGGTTTAATCCATCCTCTATCAAAATTTTGTGCTTGTAAACCAAGGGACTTATTCCTTTTTTTATTAGCAATGATTCATCTAATAGCTAAGATGTGTTCTTAAGTACTCTTTTTAACTTTTCTTCTTAAGGACCTATTCTCCTAAAATATATATTTTAAATGAGGAGGTAAAACCTAAGTTCTAAAGTTGGAGGTGTTTTAATAAAAGGTCAAAATTGTTTGGTAAGAGTTGGTTCCTCTAAAGGCAAAAATTTATTTTTTCTTGGCTTGAATCCTTTTTATTCCACCTCTAAAAAAATTGAATGCCTCTATATGTTCTTCATTCAAGACCTATGCAGCGTCATAAGAATTAAGAATAATATTCTCCAAAGAATCATTTAATCTAAATGCATTTGATTTAATTGCTCAAACATCAATGCAATCAATTATATTTTTTTTAAATTTAATTGTGTTAGGATGTTTCATGGGTTTAAACACATTAAGCACCAATACTTCACCATTTATTCTAAGAGTAAATAAAACTTGTCATAAATAAATCAAAGCATTACTAGTAACAAGAAAGGTCTACCTAAAATCAAAGGTAGTACTATATCTTCCTTCATATGCAACACAATAAAATCAACAGGTATAATATATGTGCCCACCTGAACTAAAACATCCTTTACTATTGCCCTAAGATATTTAATACTTCTATTAGCTAGTTTCAAAGTAATAGCAGCGGGAGTCAATTCATGCAATCCACGTTTTCAAAAATTGAGTTTGGCATTAAGTTAACATTAGCACCTAGATCACACAAGATTTTTCAAATTCAATATCTCCTATAGTGCAAGGGATGGAAAAACTCCCTACATTTTTTATTTTGGGGGCAATTAATTTAATAGAATTGTTGAACATTCTTCATTAAGTTTCATCATCTCATGTTCTTCCTATTTCCTTTTGTTGGAAATCATATCCTTTAAAAATTAGCATAATTTAGCATTTGTGAAACTACATTAAGAAGAGGAATGTTAACATGTATTTTTTTTAAACACCTCTAAAAATTTCTCAAATTGTTTATCAAAATTAGCTTTCAAAACTCTTTTAGGATAAGGAAGAGGAAGTTGAATAGCATCTAAATTAAGCTTAGGAGTACTCCCTATGGTTTCCATGGATGAATCATCAACCTTGTCATGCTGCTCTTTCTTTTCTCCTTTAATTTCAAGTGTCTCTCCACCTTTAAAGTGAAAGCACTTACTTGTTCTTTTAGATTCTTCTCAGTATTGCTAGGAAATTAACCTTTTTTTTTTTTTTTTTCTCTCGGACGTCATGTTAACCAACTGTCCCACTTGTACTTCTAAATTCCTTATAGATGTCTCATGATTTTGAAATTTTGCTTCAACACTATTGTTGAACTTGGTAATTAAATCCTTTAATTTTCTCTTCTTGTCTTGTGGTGGTGGTTGTTATTGAAATTCAAAGGGTGCCTTTAGTTAGTTGTTAGTCCTAAAAAAAATTTGGATGGCTCATCCACCTTGGATTGTATGTATTTTAATAGGGATTGAAATTTGACCTACCACTATGAGAAATAAAGTTTTCACTTTAATTATTAGAAACAAAAGGATTTTATACTTGACAATAAGATCTTGGATCTCCCATTTGGCCATATAAGTTACATGGTTCAACAGTTAAAACATTAATTATTGTAGCACCAAGATTATCTAATTTGTTATTTAAAGAAGAAATTTAAGTAGATAAAGTAGTAACAGAATCAATATTGTGCACTCCATGTCCCCTTTAATTAATTTTATGATTATTCCATAGGTATCTATTAAAAGTCATTTCCTCTACTAGCTCAAAAGGTTCATCAGGAGATTTTCTCATAATTGAGCCACCTACAATTGCATCAATAATCAAAAGGTTAGATGGAGTAGCATTATTATAAGAAGTTTAAATTTGATGCCAAACTAGTATTTTGTGATGAGGACACTTCCTAAACATTTCCTTCAATCGCTCCCAAACCTCATATAATGTCTCTCTTTTTAATTGAACAAAATGGTAATATCATTTATCAATTTAACTACTTTAAGATACTTAGCTAAAAAAATTTTAGTCAAATCAATCCATGTAGTGATCCTACCTGAAGGAAGTGAATTAAGCCAATTCTTAACTTTATCTCGCAAATGAGAAAGGAAAAAGCCTAAGCCTAATAGCACCATCACTCACTCCATTGTGTTTGAAGGTGTCACATTTTTTAGAAAATTGATAATGTGTGTATTAGGATCATCACTTGGTAGCCTACTAAATTGGATATTGGTCTAAATCATTTGGATGATTGCTAGCTTGATTTCAAAGTTGTTGGCTTAGATCGTCAACTTACTAATGCTTGAAGTAGCTCTATCAATTGTTGGACAAGCATAGTCCAAAAGAGTACGGCTAGCATTTGTTGGATCTGTCATTCTATCTTCAACTTGCTCTTGCTCTTTACCTTTGTTATTTCTTCAGAGTGTATGAAAAATTCTTTCTATTTTAGGACCAATTTCCATTGGTTCCTCGCTACTAGTGCGTGTCATGCACCAATCAACCTGAACAAGCAATAATTAAAAACTAACTAGAAAAATCCAAATTAACCAAGATTAAAAAGTTCTAATATTATTTTGGATCAAATCCATGGCAACAATGCCGAAAACTTAATAGTTGGAATTGAATATACGTAACAAGTGCACTAATTTATCAAGTAATAAAAAATATCGTTTCCACGTAGATTTAATAAAATAAGTACTAAAACTATAGCTAACCTTTGACTATTTGGACAATCGAATTTAAAAGATTAATTAAACTACAAAAATTCAAAATAAATAACAATGACAATTTAAAGACTAAAAAAAATAAATTAAAGGAAAAAAATAAATAATTAAAGTTGCAACAATCAAATTTAAAGAACTAAGACTATTGTCTACCTAACCACTCTAATAGATTTCATTTATTAAATTCAACCCAAATAATTTATTATTTTCATAAGTTAAGAGTTTTCTAAATTTGCCTAATATTCCTCCCTCCTGAGATATATTAATTATACTAATATTAAATAACTCTTAGATCCCTCTAAAGAATTTTAGAGATAAAAAATGCATTAATCTCTGTAAATAACCTATAAAATCAGATGAATTATGTATATATATTTTTATATATCATTCAATTTACACCATGAATTATTTGACCAGTTATGCAAAATCCTTTTTCAATTCATTCACATAAAATATATCAATCGAAATGTGGTCAAACTCTCAATAGCATTAAGCACAATAATTCATGAACAATATGAAAATAAAAATATTTTGGTTAAATAAAATAAAAATCAATTCATTATTGTGTTAAGACTTTTCATAACCTTAGCTATAAGAAAACTAGTGCATGAATAAGAAAAAAAAAATAGAAAGAAGAAAAAAAGAAAATATTTGAGTTCACAATGGCAGAGAATAATGTTTTCAATTGAGGTTGATTGCTCTTTCCCTTTTCTTTTCACATTTTTCCTCCTTTTTTCTCAAGAGAAAAGACACCTATTTATATCATAAAAATATCTCTAAAAAATCTTCCAAAAATTTATAGATAAATTAGTTTCTTAAATGATTTTGAAAAATATCTAAATATAGGGTAAATCTCCTAAATAAAATATGATATTTTATAGAAATCAAATTAAAAATTAGTTCCTTATTCTTCTAAATTCGACAGTTTCAGATTAACAAGTTACGCTCATGCCTTATCACAATAAATCTTCTACCGCAAACTGCATTTCACCTCTTTCTGCCCAAAAATCAAAGAATCTTGCAAATTAATGTCTATTCTCCTATTTTCAACCTTAATGCACTTGAAATATCAAATGTAAACTTCATGAATATAAAATTTAATTAAAATTGAAAATCAAGCAAAAAATATAAAAAAATTCACCATAATTAAATATGCACTTTTATGCCTTATTAGTGCATATGAACTTTTGTGTATCACCATGTTTTCTACTAATTTTGATCCCTGATAGAGATGCTTGTAATAAATTTATACTCAGTTTTAGATTAATACTTTTGCCGCACTTTTTTATGCTATCTAGTTAAGATTGGATTGCTATACATCATCTCTGGTTTTGGTGGGAATTTGTTGTCAGCTCTTTTTATTCAACCAATATCTCTATTGGTGCTTCTGGTGCCCTTTTTGGGTAGCATGGGGCCATGCTTTTCGAACTCATTACTAATTGGTCAATATATGCTCATAAGGTGCTTTTACTTCACTTTTAACTGAATTATTTTTTACCAAAATGATAGTGGCTTTCTGGTGACTTATGTTTGTTGATCTCAATAAAATTGCAATTCATTGCACAAGTTCAGGTAGCAGCTTTCATTACTTTCGTCATCATCATTGTAATCAATTTAGCAGTGGGAATTCTACCGCATGTTGACAACTTTGCTCATTTTGGAGGATTTCTTTCTAGTTTCTTTCTTGGTTTTGTATTTCTGATTTGCCCGCAATTTGGATGGGTTAGAAAAAGACATGCTCCTATTAGATATACTCTAACACCGGTTAAATCTAAATTCAAGACATATCAGTGCATCTTGTGGATCATTTCTCTCATCGTTATCATTGTTGGGTAAGCATCTTAGATTTCCTGTTCATTTTTTTCTCTAGAAAAACTCAGTTTCCTTGTTTAGATTAATCCTAAGAGAATTTGTTTTTTAAAGAAATGGAAAAGGAAAATGACATTTTGATCTTAATGATTATATATAACGTAAGAATTAAGTCATATCTTTGTCAGAAAGATTGATATCCCATGCTTTATTTGATATCTCCTCCTCTATCTTTGTCTATTCTTGTTTTTGTTTAGGTTTAGTTCAGTGTTTAGCATGTATTCCACTTGGTAACATCAAATTTCTATTCTGAACCTAAGAAAGTAACTAACTTTAACTGGTTTACCATTGGACTGGTAGTGCTTGTCTAGGGAGTTGATGCAAATGACCATTGTTCATGGCGTTTTTATTTTTCTTGTTTACCTACTACGAGATGGAGCTGCAACACTAAGCCTGCTTCCTGCTTTATAAGTACCTACTGTTGATACTCCTTCCCTTCTCCCACCATATATTGCATGCGCATCAATAAATTTAATCTTTCACTAAAGCCATATCGTTTTTCTTTTTAAATATGGTCGAGTTGCGGATTGATAAAATGCTGGTTTAATTACTGCATGCTTAAATGATTTAACCATATGTGCATGTTACAAAACATGATGTTATTCTGCACGCCCGTCATACCAATGCATCCTTATGGAATGGGCAGTACCAATTTGCGAGTCTAAAAGATATTTATACTCATTGATTTCCTCAAAAGACTGAGTTTCGACTTTTCCATAGTCATATTTTTCTATGGATATGGTGTGTGTCCATGTAGGTTTTGAGCATAAGAGAACTGAAACTCGAAAGGACCATATATTTGAATGTTCAAATTTATCTCTGTCGAACTAATCCATCTCAAATAGCACTGCTTTGGTGACCAATTGAGTCAAGATTAGGTTTTAATTGTTAATGTGAATTAGGTTCTTCTTTGAAAAAAAATTTCAATAAGTATCAATAAGATTGATTGCAGAACACTAAGGGTTATTCTAGGGACTAAAAGAGTTCGCTTATTTTTTCACTTTTTGGGCTCGATTCTTAGGGCCAGCACCTATCTCTGAGTGCACTAGGCCAATTTAAGGACTACACCGAATAAAATCACCCTTATCGTTAAAAGAAAAAAGAATTGTGGAGAACAATGAAAGTTTGTTAGGTTATAAAGAAATATGGTACAAGCATAGTTATTGAAGGTGCAAGATGCACTAATGCACTACGAGGTCTTAGATTATAGGTACAAGGTGCAAGATGCAAGCACAAATCTAAATGACATGAGGCATAAAAATAAAAAAAATTATAAATTTTATTATTAGACTACTAGTATGGTGATATAATTGTTATAACTATTGATACTCAAAACACATAAGTTATAACAACAAAAAGAACACACACCAAGAAAAAAAAACTTAATAAATGTTTTAAATTTTAAACATACAAAACTCTTAAACTTACTAAATACTTCAAATCCTAAACAAACGAGGATCCTAACCTTACTAATAATGCTAAATAGCAAGGTCTAACACTTATCAATTATGAATTATCAAAACAAAACACAATTAGTCAATTATCATTAAGCTCAATATTGTTTTCATCATTATCATTGTCAAATTGAACATCTTTAATCTTCTTTCTTCATCATATTCTTTATCTTCTTCAACACCATCTTCTTCCTCATCTCCAAGTACTAGAGGAGTGTTCGTCTTTCCTCTTGCCCTAACTCTTGTTTTTTTATATTTTTTTCCTAAAATAATTAGATGTGATCAAGTCTATCAAAAGTTCTTCTTTATTTTTAATTAATGGTTCATATTTATTCATACTTAAAACAAAAAAAAAATACAAATACTTAAAGAATGTCACAAAGGCGCATTTTTAGGATGTCTCGCTTAAGGCCCAAAGCGTACCAAGGCCCATGCCTTTATGACAACGTCCACCTTTGGTTTTTTAAAGCACAAAGGCTAGCACTCGGTGCACCTTAGACACGCCTGAGGCACGTGTTTAACAACTATGGGTACAAGGCTGCAAACTTCAATTGCACTATAAAAAGTAAAATACCAATAAACTTGATGATTATGGAATTTCAACATTTTAAAAGTAGTTTATCGGAGCAAGTCATAAGGAAGTCATATCCTCACCCCTTCTCTCTCAATAGCTCTGGCTCAAGTCCAGAACTTAGTCCCTCTCCTTGCTGTTCACAAGGAGGATTTTCCATTAGGTTCAACCGTTAAGGTTTAGGCAATTGACAGCTGGTCTGTTACCATTATTAGCAAAGAAAGTGCTGTACTAGTGTCCTTTTTCTGAAATTATTTGGATTCAGTGTAGTAAGTCAACGATATAGATGCTTTGATCAAGGAGATTATTGATGCATGATATTTTATTTTGTCCTTCTTGTTATTGTCTTTTTTTTTTTTTTTTTTTGTGAAACTCTTAATGATTTTTGGTCTTCCGTTTATCATAGATAGTTTAGTTGGTGATTTCTCTCTTGTATTAACTCTTGCTTTTTTATTAGTTCATCAATGGTAGATACTTCAATAAGAGGAGCAAACACGAACAGGTAAATTGTCTGTAGTTTACATCAATGAACAATGAACCCATCCATGCTTGCACATATGAAAGTAGTTTTCTGGCAGCTATAATTTATGATATATGCAGTAAGTGTGATATTTGTGCAATCTAATCAAATAGGAAACCAACTAAGTGTGACATGCTTAAGCAATGGAAAATCCAGCATATACAGATTGCGAGGTGCAACAAGATCTCAGATCCAAGGATTGTGTACTGTGCTCTGTTATTGATTTACGTAAATTTTGACCTGGATGAATGTGCTTCCCTTGATTACTTGGTTAATTATTACATAATTATTTCGTTGCTGTATTAGAGTAGTTGATATTATTATTATTATTGTTTGGAATTTTTTCTTTCTCCCATTTTGACCTTTAAATGTTGTATTGCTTGGCATGCTTTACCCAAGAATGAACTGCAATGTTTGCAAGATAAAGCTCTTAATGCCGTTGCATCTTAAAGTCCTGACTCTTGAGCATGATTGTGTACCATTCAATGACGGGGTTTTTCCTTGCTTGGCCTTTGGCCACCTGCAATAATAAAGAGTATCCTTTGGCTTATTGCCACAAGGCTTTGTTTATTACTGAGCTATCGCATAATTGATTATTCTCCTCTGTATTGGAAACTAAATGTTAATAAAAAAATCAATGTTAAAAAGTTATTTTTTTAAAAGTTCTCATATTATAGAAAGGATTTCTTTAAAAAAAGAATTTAAAATTTATTAATATTTGGATTACAAAAAAAGAAGAAGGAGAAGAAGAAGAAGAAGAAATTGTACATTCACTAAAGAAAAAGGAAGAAACAATCAAATTATTGATAAGGGTGAGCATTTAATTCAAATTGAATTGAATATAATTGAGAAACTGAAAATTGAATTTTAATAAAATGTAAATTAAATTAAATCGGATAAATTTGTAAATAGAATCGAATTGAATCAATTTGATTTGGTTTAATTATAGTTCAGTTCGTTTTAAATCAAAATTTTTAAAAAATAATATTTAAAATTTTTTAATATAAATAATAATTCCTATAATATATTTTTTAAAAAAATTATACAAATAATATGTTTTAATATGTCTTTATATATTTTAATGTAAATAATGAATTTTAAACGGTTTTAATAATTTTGGTTTGATTTAATATACGTTCAACTTAATTTATTTTGGTTGAAATAAATTAGATTGGTTCATTGCAATTAAATTTTTTATCTAAAAATTGATTCATATTAAATTATTCAAATTGTTTCAAAAAAATTAAACTAAACTAAAATTATATTTAAACCAATCAAACAAATTGAATCAATTTGATTTAATCGATTTTTTAGTTTTTACTAAATAGTGCTCACATTAGCTATTGTTGTGGATTTATGCTTTTTATTTTAACTTTTAAAAGGTAAATATTATAAAACACTTTTAAAAATATAAATTTTCAAAATTTTTCATATTTGTCAAGAAATATTTTCAAAATAAAAATTAGAAATCATAATTAATTTTTTATTTTTAAAGTAAAAAAGAAAATAATATCAAATGGATCTTAAATAACAAATTTTCATTGATTTCAAATTAGCGCTATTTTTCATTGACTTCAAGTTAAAACTATTTGAGTAGAACAACGAATGCATGTGACTCTGGCCTTACCAAACTAAACGAATTAACTCTGTTTAAAAAAAAAAAAAAGAGAATAAGTAAAATAAAGATAAAAAGATAAAAGGAAAAATGATTTTCCTTATGTGGAAAATGACAAGAAAGGAAAATGAGGTCATGTTTTTTTTTTTTTTGAAAATAAGTGATTTACCCTGTTATATTATTATTTATTTTGCTAAGATAAAGGCAAATCTGTAATTACAGAGTATTTTGTTATCATAAGTGAAAATAAATTTATTTTTCACTCATCCAAACAAAAGGAGGGGAAAAAAAGGGAAGTTTTGTTTTCCACCCTTTATTTTCCTCCTTTATTTTTCTCTATATCCAAACAGAGAGTCGAGAGACCAAAATCACAATCTGTACTCCCAATACACCAAATCATTGCACTACATTCCCTCTATCTTCTCTCAACTCACCGCATGAATTTAAACCCTATCTTTCCTCTTCACTGCAAGTAGAAGATGATGGCGGTTCGAGCCGTTAACACCTGCTCTCTCTTTTGCTCTGCTTCTTCCCCTCCTCTGTTTTTGCTTCGACACCGTTTTAGCCACTTCAATACCTTGCACTTCGGCCCCTACTCCAAATTCTGGTTTCGGCATTCCCCGATATTTCGTTGCGAGATGCCGTTGTACAGTCATGGCGGTGTTTGGAGCTGTTCGGTGCACAGTCTCGTCGATACCGTCATGGCAGAACTCAAAGCTTGTCGCAAACGCAAGACCGTTTGCTCTGCCATTAAGTACGTTTCAGTTTCATGATTCTTTAGTTTTAGCTATCCATAATCTTTTTGTGTTATTATTGTTGTTGCTATGCAGTATTCTGTCATTTAGTTCGGTAAGGATTATTAGAAGTTGTACATTAAAGAATCAAAGAAAGAATTATTCGTAATTGTAGATATTCATGCATGACTGAAGTTATAATTAGGGAACTGAAATCGGAGGAAAGTGAGGCAGCCATGGTGCTGTAAAGAGATATGAGAAACCATTTCTTATGTGGGGATGACTAATAGTGCCTGAGTTTAGATTGTCTGCTTTCGTCACACTCATTGTGTATGGGGTTTTAGGAATGCGAAACAACTAGAAGACAGCTTTCTATGGCATGCTGAGTTACAATTGAATATGTTCAACAGACTGCAATAGGTTGTAAATCTGATGTAGGTTCCTTATCCTATTGCAATCTAGAAGTGTTCCTTATTGCTGGAATCAAATTTGGGACTAATTAATTCAAAAATGATTATGCACTTATGATTCTTTTACAGCTGAAAAAAAAAATGCAATAGATGTCTAGATCCTAAGAATCATATTCCAACTTCATATTTAGAATAACTAAATAAAAGTTAATGATAATCTTGA
This sequence comes from Omphalea diandra, assembly GCA_949677035.1. NCBI lineage: Eukaryota > Viridiplantae > Streptophyta > Magnoliopsida > Malpighiales > Euphorbiaceae > Omphalea > Omphalea diandra. The sequence continues at coordinate 1,017 of CATIWR010235546.1, read as the reverse complement.
ATGTTTATATAAATTCCATTTCCACCTGAATCGAAATAAAAATATAGAAGTATTTTAAAAATTTATCTTCCTTGTGTGCCAAACAAGAAAATGAAATCATATTCCTAGGATTGCATTCCATTCCCAAAATTGGCTTAACGGGTCAAGGACACTAGTCTACCCATAAGGGGCAATGGCAGCAGCAGAATCTATTTCAGCTGGATTTCCATCATCACTGTTAGCTGGATTATCCTGGCTAACTGTCAGAGTTTTACTTCTATTTGAACTTCTCTTAATCTTCTTAATAAAATTTTCAACCCTGAAACTTGAACTTTCTTTCACACTACTTGGAATTCAAGTGGCATTCCTCATTTTCTAGAATGGAACGATAAGATCTTTTGTTGCTTGAATACAAAATAGGGATTCCTTAATTCATAAGTGACTTTTTCCTCTTTGTGACTGAAACTGAAAGAATCTTAGATGTGAGGGAGGGATTTCTTTTCTTGTTCTTAGCATAAATCTTGTTTCTGGTGCTTTATCAAGTTAAAATTGAATATCAAGCTGTGTCATTGCATTAACCTGAATATAAGACTGAAGCCTAATATTGAATGATTTGGTGTATGTACACACACACACACACACACACACACTTCACCTACAGTAGGGAAGGAGAGGATGTGAGATATAAACCTATTTATTAATATCCTTGCAATTTAATGAAATATAAACTTGAATATGGACTTTATTTGTTAATATCCTTGCAATTTAATTTATGCTGTGTAATAGATTTATAGTTAAGTGAATATGCAGATTAACCAGCAGTGGAGAGCTTCTGGATGATAAGCTGGTAAACCAGCCTCTTGAGAAAGGATTGTTGCTGGAGTTCAAGAAGGACTCTGACAGGGTACTTCTGGCAGTGGTACAAAGACCTGATGGAAAGAAGAATTGGATGGTGTATGATCAGGTTCTAGTAGAAACAACTAATGCGGCATGTTGAATAGGTTGCTAGGTGTTGGAACTTGGTGTTTCAATTTTCAG
>CATIWR010235481.1:0-14216 GCA_949677035.1 Omphalea diandra | reverse complement strand
TATTGCTTAAGAACATCATTAGCTAAATTCAATGTTGGAATTTTTTATGTGGGCTAATATTAATTATGAGTCTATTTTAATTATTTATAAAATGGACTGAAAAATATAATTTATTGATTTGGGGTAAGCCCAATTAAAATGTGATCAATTGAGTTATGGGCTTGTGACACCTTTTGTGGGCCGATATGGAAGACGGTCAGTGTAAGCCTATTTTAACATGGACCTGTGATGGGTGGGCCTGTTAAAATCTATTATAAATAGGCTAAGTCCCTTCTCCTGCCTTCATAATGTTTTTGACAACCCTAGTTGCTACACTCATCGTAGCCGTCTTGTGAGAAGGCCAAAGAGAGGAAGACCTAGCTCTCTTTTTCAACTCTTTTCACCTATTATCTGAGTATTCTATTTTCAGTGATTGAAATAATAGAGCGGAACAATTTGGGATCCAACGAGTAAAGAGGTATGCAATTTATTTCCGTTTTTAATCTACTGTGCAAACATGTACGCAATTTTGCTTTCGCTTAATTATGAATGGTGTTCTAAATTCATGTACTAGATTCTGAAAAATTCTTACATGTGGTATTAGAGCTTAGATTGTACATGATTTAGAACCCTAAATATTTTGTATTGTTAACAAAAAAAAAAAAAAACCTTCTTTTTGTTTTTGGGTTCCAAACCATTGTCGCAAACAAATATAGAACGATGGTAATATGTGTTGTTCCTCTACACCCGCCACAACCAAAACCCACACTGTCAAAGGACTACAATGCCCTCTGTCGTTTCTTAATCGACCATCTCCTCTGCCGCGACCACTTCTCCTCAGCTCAACAAGTTATCAAGAATCAGAACTTTAAATTCTTTCATAAGGTTCACACTGATTATATTATTTGGTGGATCATTGCTGTTTCTTCATGTTCTTGTGCTTAAGGGCCTATTGCTCTTCTTCGCAGTCCTTATAAGATTGTTGTGTAATTCCTGTTCTTTGCGTTTTGGGGTCATTATAATCAAGAACATAATGATAATCAGTGGAAGATAGTCTAGGAAGAGGCATTAAAAGAATTTTTTGTTGGCCTGTTAGGGTCCATTTGGCTTTGCCATAGCAGCTGCTATTGAATAAAACATCCTTGTGAATGTTTAATTAAAGTCAACCTGCAATTGTTTGAAGGTGAATTTGGGATGATTTACGAATAATAATTTGAAACACCTGAAAGTGGTTTCTAATAGCTTTTTTCTTTTTTGCAAAAGCATCTGGAATGGTTGCAGGAGCAAAACACAATTCTTCTATAAGTATTATAGTGTTTGCATCACTATATTTTTACGCTTTAATTAGTCAAACTTTATCTAGAATAAGTCAAGTCCTATTTCTATTAGGATTTCGTACTTAAGAGCTTATTCAAGTTGGATTTATGTTAAAGACCTTATTCTATTAGGAATTTAACCAAGTATTGGTTGTCAATTTCCTGGTTTTTTTTGTTACCAGAAGATTCGACCCTTTAGTTGACTTTGGGTCTCTTTATCTTTTTTTTTTTTTTTGTATTCTCTTGTTAGATTAGCGATCTATTTTTAGGTTAGGATTTTAGATACATGAAAGGTACTTATAAAAAAAAAAGCCATTTGAAATGCGAGGTGAATGTATTTAATGGACTAAATAGGCTGTGGACTCTCTTTACAGAGTTAGTGGATGGATGATGTAGCCATATTAGTTCTGCACTTTTACTGATTCCTGGGGTACATTTTTTTTGGAGGAAAATAATACCCACTTTTCTGCAACTTTTCCTTTTGCTACTTTTGCTAAATGACTACTAGATGACTTAAGCTTTCTTGAACACAATGCTAGTGGAAACAAAAGAAGTTGCCACCGTCTGATGCTTGAGAAGCTAGCTTTTGTTTTTTCTTTTTTTTTTTTGAACTTGAAAACAAAGAAAGCGTGCGTGGGCACTGTTGTACAGTTAGTTCATTTGTTGCAAACAGGAAATGTCTGTTGAACAAGATAGAAACAAGCCTCTTGGAGATCTGTTCGAGGGACAAAATAGTATACTCATTTGAAAAGACAAATAAAACATTTTGTTTTGACTATTGTTATCCTCCTATAAATGCTTTATGAAAGTCGCATTTTTATACAAACTTGGAGTTAAAAAACTGGATTTTGCTGGATCTGAACTTGTTCTGTCAGAAACAATCTTTTGTGCATCAAGGTTGTCGTAGTCATAGTCCTAATTCCTATTCTAAACCTTAGTGGTTGGATGTTTTTCGTGTTCATATTCGTTGGGTTTCTAGATATTAGAATCGTTAAGAGCTTATATGTAAGAGAAGCAGATGATGCAGCTATAAAAAATCTATACACACCAAGAATTAATGAGAAGTGAAAGGAAAAGTCTACTCACAGCGAAATACTCATCTTCCTTTAGCAGTTATTATACATCTCTACACTTAACATGCATTGCATTGACATGGTGTTAATCGAAACAATGAGCTCTACAACTGAAACCACCTTTTTATTTTCGTGTACCATCTGGCACACAATCGGTAGGAGAAGCGAACAAAACAAATTCCACGCCCACACACACACACACACACACACACACACACACACACACACACACACACACACACACACATATATATATATATATATATATATATATATATATTTATATGGTTTATATTATATAATTGATTATCTATTTATTACTATATATATATATATTTATATGGTTTATATTATATAATTGATTATCTATTTATTACTTAGTGATATTAACCTTTTAATAAAAAAAAATTAAATAAATAGACAATAAATATTTATTTTGCACATATATGAGAAAATAATCATGTGCTTAAAATTAAGGTATATTGTGTTTGATACCTTGTGTATTTTTGAAAATATATATTTGTGTTCAGTATGTATTTTAATTGGGCTATAATAAATCTCTAATTAAAAATAATTTTATGGGTTGATATGAGAGTTACCGCTAAAGTGGGACATCCATTGAAATTCATAGAGTTGTTTTTAATTTTTGCGAAGAGATAATTCCAAATTAATGTATCTAATAACCTACCCAAAGGAGGTTATCAGATGCATTAATTTTGGGAGTGCTTGTTGGAATGAAAAGAAAATTCCAAATTAATGTATATAATAACCTGCCCAAAGGGGGTTATTAGATGCATTGTTGAGATGAAACTATTTTTGCTTAGAAGTGTATTAGTCTAGAGAGTCTGTCTGCCCAAAGGGAATAAATTTCTTGAAACTAGTGTGATCTCATAAATTTCTCGAAACTAGTATGATCTCAATTGTGTGCTTCATAACTAGAAATTCTATTGCATGTGCATGTTCTGCCCAAAAGGGAATATGTAGTGATGCCAGAATTTTTTAGATTGTGTAAATCATAAATTTGATTTTTGTATATGGCCCAATTCTAATACATGTTTTCATTTTGTCACAAATAGTCTCATTTAATCTCAACAACAGTACTACGACTGTAGAACTCCTGACTAGCACCAACTTTAAGAGGTGGAAAGATGACATTTTATTTGTCCTGGAAATGGGTGAGATTGATTATGCCTTTTATGAAGACGAGTCTGCTAAACCCCCCCGTGAGAGTAATGTTGATGAAAGGTCTGCATGCCAAATGGGAGAGATCAAATCGTCTCGGTCTAATGGCCATGAGGAAAACTATTCTTGAATACCTTAGGAGTAGTTTGCCCACTAATGCTACTGCCAAAGCTTTTCTTACTGCTGTAGAAGATAGATACTTTGTATCCGATAGGGTTGAGGCTGGGACCCTAATGAGTCAGTTAACCAGTATGAGATATAACTATAGTTGGAATGTGAGAGATTACATTCTAAATATGGTTCACCTCCAAACCAAATTTAAGGGTCTTGAACTTGAGATTTCTAATGAATTTATTATTCACCAAGCTTTAAATACCTTGCCTCCTGAATTTAGCAAGATTAAGACTGTCTATAACACCCAAAACACTACCTGGACCATTAATGACCTTATAATTAAGTGTGATGTTGAAGAAAAGAAAATCAGGAAAAACAATGGTGAGGTTGCTATGCTATTGACATATCCTAGGGTTGATCCTAAAAAAGATAAAGGTAAGTTTAAACCTAATTATTATGCTCCTAAAATGAATCAAAATTTTAAATGGCATGGTAGAAATCATACTAAGAGAGGGGGAGATTTTGGAGTTGCCACAAAAGTAAGGTGAAATGTTTCTTTTGTCATAAAGAAGGTCATATGAGAAAAGATTGTCATTAATTCATAACTTGGCTAAAGAAGAAAGATGAAGGTATTCCTTTGGCTTATGTTTGCTTTGAATCTTATATAGTTGATGTCCCACCAAATTTTTGGTTGCTTGATAGTGGTGCAACTGTTCATGTTGGTATTACCTTGCAGTGGTTCATAAGCAAACGAAAGCCAAGTAAGAAGGAGTACAAGCTTAGAGTTGGAAATAATTTGGAGATATATGTTGAGCAAGTAGGAGTAGTTAAATTAGTCTTGGAATTTGGATTTTATCTAGTTTTGGAGAACACTTTTATGTTCCATCCTTTAGGAGAAATTTAGTTTATGTTTCTGTTTTGGACAAGATTGGATATCATTTTACTATTGGTAATGAAAGAGTCAATATGTTATTAGATTCCAAATTGATTGGTGAATGTGTTTTATTCGATAATTTATATAGATTATGTTTGGATGATGCAAGAGATTGTGAATCTTCTTGTGAAGCTAATATTGTGGCCAAACGATCCTTAATTAAAGAAAAATCCTTTTCATTATGGCACAAACATTTAGGTCATATATCTAGAGAAAGAATTTGAAGAATAGTAAAAGATGACATTCTTCTTTCCTTTGATTTTAAGGATCTAGATGTTTGTGTGGATTGTATAAGGGGTAAATTGACTAATAATAAAAAGAAAGGTGCTAATAGAAGTTTAAATCTTTTGGAGATTATCCATACTGATATTATTGAACCTTATTCACCTACTCTTTGTGGCAATAAATATTTCATTATCCTTATTGATGATTTTTCTCATTATGGTTATTTATACTTGATAAAGGAGAAATCAGATGCTATTGAGATGTTTAAAATTTTCAAAACTGAGGTTGAGAAACAATTGGGAAAAGTCATTAAATTTGTGAGGTCTGATCGTGGGGGTGAATATTATGGCAAATATGATTAGACTAGTCAACATATGGGAGAGTTTGCCAAATATTTGCAAGAATGTGGAATAGTTGCTCAATATACCATGTCTGGTAGTCCTGAACAAATTGGTGTCGCTGAAAGGCACAATTGTACTTTGAAAGATATGATGAGGAGGATGATGAGTAGGTCTAACTTGTCTGAATTCTTATGGGGTGAAGCTATTAAAACTGCCCTTTATATTTTGAACCGTGTTCCTAGCAAATCTGTACCTAAAACACCTTTTGAGTTGTGGACTGGAAGAAAATCTGGTTTAAACCATTTTCGTGTTTGGGGTTGTCCTGCTGAGGTTAGAATATATAATCCAAATGAGAAAAAGACTGACCCTAGAACTACCCATTGTTACTTTATTGGGTACCCAACCTATTTTAAAGGATACAAGTTCTATTATCCTACACGTGGCACAAGAATTGTAGAGTCTTTGACTACAAAGTTTTTTGAGATGGATGTTGCTGATCTAGACATTTCTCAACCGCCTATTCATGGTGTACAAAATGAAATTGCAACCATTCTTTTACCTTCATCACATGAAAGGATTATAAGGGTTCCTGTTCAAGTAGGTGGTGGTGGTGAGGGTACAATTGATCTTCCTCCACCTGTTGACAATCCTCCGAAGTCTGTTATAGTTGAACCATTACTTGTTAGAAGGTCTGTTAGGGCGAGAAGGTCAGCAATTTCAGATGATTATGAGGTCTATCTTGATGAATGTGATTATAATATAGGTCATGATATTAATCCTGTATCTTATGATGAAACTGTAAATAGTGTTTATTCTAAATTCGGGAGTAATGCTATGAAAGATGAGATGGCATCAATGAGTCATAACAGAGTTTGAAAACTAGTGGAACTTCCTTCTAATAGTAAACCCATAGGTTGTAAATGGGTATTCAATACCAAAAAGGATTCTAAAAGAAAGGTTGAGAAGTTTAAAGCCAGATTGGTTGCTAAGGGGTTCACATAGCGTGAATGTATTGACTATAATGAGACTTTTTCCCCTGCTTCCTCTAAAGATTCCTTTAGAATAATTATGGCCTTGGTTGCTCATTTTGATTTAGAATTGCATCAAATGACTATCAAGACGACATTCTTAAATGGTGATTTGGGTGAGAAAGTTTATATGGTGCAACTAGAGAGTTTTAAAGAAGGTGGTAAAGAACACTTAGTTTGTAAGCTGAAGAAATCTATTTATGGTCTCAAACAAGCTTCGCATCAATGGTATCTCAAATTTGATGAGATAGTTACTTCACTTGGTTTCACAGAGAACAAGATAGATCAGTGCATTTACCATAAGATCAGTGGGAGTAAATTTATATTTTTTGTTCTTTATGTTGATGATATTTTATTGGCCAGTAATGACATGGGGATGATTTGTGAAACTAAACAGTTACTTTCGAGGACTTTTGATATGAAAGATCTTAAAGAGGCATCTTTTGTTTGGGTATTGAGATTCGCTGTGATCGATCCCGTCATTTATTTGGTCTTTCTCAAAGGGCATATATTAATCGTATGCTTAGTAGATTCAATATGCAATCTTGTAAATGTGGTGATACTCCTGTGGTGAAAGGAGATAAATTCAGTAAGGAGCAGTGTCTAAAATTGATATAAAAAGGCAAATCATGATTAATATTCTTTATGCAAGTGCAGTTGGCAGCTTGATGTACGCCCAGGTGTGTACAAGACCAGATATTGCATACATTGTCAGTGTTCTTGGTCGTTATCTTTCTAATCCTAATTGGGATCATTGGGTAGCTGCTAAGAAGGTAATGAGATACTTGCAAAAGACAAAGGATTATATGTTGGTTTATAGGCATGTGGATGATCTTGTAGTAGTGAGGTATTCAGACTCTGATTTTGTAGGCTATTAAGATGATATAAAATTCACTTCGGGTTATATTTTTATACTTGCTGGTGGTGCTATTTCATGGAAAAGTGTTAAATAAACACTTACAACATCTTCTACTATGCAAGCTGAGTTTGTTACATGTTATAGTGCTAGTACACAAGCTATATGGTTAAAGAATTTTATTTTTGGTTTGCTTGTGGTTGATTTTGTTGCTAGGCCACTTCATATCTATGTGATAATAATGTTGTTGTGTTCTTCTCTAAGAACAATAAAAGTTTGAGTGGTTCTAAGCATATGGAGATCAAATATCTTATAGTTAGAGACTTAATAAAGAAAGGAGACATTGAGATTCAGTATATTAGTACTGATTTAATGTTAGCTAATCCTCTAACCAAAGGACTCAGACCCATAGTTTCTAAGAAACATGTTTCTGATATGGGTGTTGTGGAGTCTTTTGATGTGTTTGGTTAATGGGAGCTTTGTGCTTGTAATTGAACATCTAAGTTAAATGATCTTGCTACATTACTTATTCATATTTATTTGTATGAGTTGAGTATTTTGTGGTTATTTGTTATGCGTATGTGCACATTCTATATATATATATATATAGCATGTTATAAGTTGTGCATGGTGTGCTTAAGATTTGTGTGATTATCTTAAGCTCTGTTGGTTTCCATTTGTATTTCTGGAAACAAAGGCTAAGGTATTATGTGTGTATTTCCAAATGGAAATAAAAGCCTTATTATGAAGTCTTGTAAATTTCTCTTGCTTGTTTGAGCATGTGTGAAAGAGAAATGTTTGGAGGACTAACAAGAAAATAATGTATTGATCACATGTGGGCGTTATTTTCTTACTACACTGCCATATCGAAATCCAGGTCGGTTAAGTTGTCAATGTTTGTGACTATGGATTGGTACTATGTCAATAAAGGGCATAACTACTGCCATGATCCAATATTGATGATTTAATGTGGACATGATTATGTTTGAGGTGTCATTTTATCAATAAACTATATGTTTTCTAAAATTTGTTGCCACATTTGAGTTTAAAGTATTCAGTCTGAGAGTCGTTTTCAAAAATGTTTTCTTTCTTAAAACATGAAAATGTCATAATTAATATTGCCCAAGTGAGAGAATGTTGAAATTTTTATATGGGCTAATGTTAATTATGGGTTTATTTAATTATTTATAAAACGGACTGAATAATATAGTTTATTGATTTAGGGTAAGCTCAATTATAATATGATCAATTGAGTTATGGGCTTGTGACACCTTTTGTTGGCCGATATGGAAGACGGTTAGTGTAGGTCTATTTTAACATGGAACTGTGATGGGTGGGCCTGTTAAAATTTATTATAAATAGGCTAGGTCCCTTCTCCTGCCTTCATATAAAAAAATCCTAGTTGTTATGCCCATTATAGCCGTCTTTGAGAAGGTTAATGAGAGGAAGACCTAGCTTTCTTTTTCAGCTCTTCTGACATATTATTCAAGTGGTTTAATTTCAACGTCCGTAATCATGACACAAAACAATTTGGGATTCAACGCGGAGACAGGTACGCAATTTGTTTTTGTTTAATTGTTAGAGTTGGTGTTCTAAATTTATGTACTAGATCCTGAATTAAATTATAATAGAAAGATGAAAGGAAACATTTTCAATTTGATCGGGTGTTTGATCCTACTGCCACCTAAGGTAGTATTACCTAATAATCTATTAATATATAGCTTGTGTTCTGAAATATGATAAGTATGTTGCCTTTTAATTTAGGTGATCTTTTACATGGACATCCAAGCATTAATTAAATTTGTGACTGATGGTTACAATGTCTGTATTTTTTTATATGGTTAAACTAGATATGGCAAAACATATACTATGGTAGGATCTTTACTCAATTTCACTTTAGTAGATTGCCTTGAAGGCAAATTTCTTTTTGGACATAATTTTAGCTTCTTTAAGTCTTATTCATCTTGTTGTATGTTTCATATACCGTATTCTTGATCAATAGTTTCCATTCTGATCTAACTTATGTATTGACAAAATGGTTCATTAGGTGGCTCAACTGGAGATATGGGGATCAATTATCTAGCCTTGAAGGACCTCTTTTAGATGTCCAAGAAAAGAAAGGAGATCATAAATTATGACATTCGAGTTCAAATGGTGGAAATGTACAACGAGCAAGTACAACACCTTCTAGTGAAGGATTCATCAATACATAACTTCTATTTCAAAGATCAAATTATGGATCTTAAGTAGGGATGAGCAAAAACAGAATCGAATCAAAAAAATCAACCAAATCGAGCTGCTTCGGCTCAGTTCAATTTGATTTTTTAATAAAATCGTTTGTTCGGTGATAATTTTAAAAAAATTTGACTTTTGATTTTCGGTTTGGTTTTTTAGATAGAAAATCGAAAAATCGAATTAATCAAAGTAATAAACAAATTAAACCAATTTGAATCAAACAAAATTTAAAATATATGTAATTTAATTGAAACAAATCGAACCAAACCAAACTTTTACAAGATCGGTTTGGTTCGATTTATAGACACCTAAATTTCGGTTTAATCAGTTCAGTTAATTTGGTTTTTTCAAAAATTTTGGTTCGGTTATAAGTATAAAAATTTTGGTTTATTAAAATTTGGTAAAAAATCGAACCGAACCGATCGAACCGCCTGTTTGCTCACTCCTAATCTCAAGTCTGGTTGACAATTCAATCAACAACACTTATATCTAATTTATAAAAGTAAGAATTATGTTCAATACATTATCGAAACTTTTATTGTTAAAAACATAATCAACAACACTTTGGTTCAGTGTAGTTTACCATTCAAATTTTTGTTTCACTAATCAAACTGTAGGCCTTTGGTCTAGTTGTCCAAATAATCCACAAGATTCAAGTCTAGTTTACAAAATTTAAAAATTCAAGAATATCACTTATATTATAGATATAAAAATTTATAATATAATAGTTGTTGAAGATGGAAGGCATGTATGTTGCGAGCATGTAAATATTTGATTATTTTCTAAAACTTGCTTTAAATGTATTCTGACCCCAACATACAGTATAAATATGTTTAATCTTTCTTCATGTCAACCACGTTGAATTGATAAAATTATGTATGTTTACTAGCATTGTCTTTACAATGCATATAACAAATTTAACACACTTCATGAAAGCATTAGCAATAAGAATCAATCTACAAAAAATTAACATACTTTGTGAGCATTAGCAATAAGAATCATTCTATAATAAATATATGAAAACATTACATATTATTATGGATTTATGTAATATTGTCAATTTTTATATGTAAATTATACATCTCTTTATGTAATATAAAAAGTTACATATATTTTGATAATTTTTTACGTGTCATATTAATAAAGTTATTTAATGATATAAAAATAATTTAAAACTATGAATTGTAATTAACAATATATAAATTTTCTTAATTTAAAATGTAATTAAATAATCTCTAAAAGTAACTAACAAATATATAAAAATTACATATTACTATGAATTTTATGTAATATTATTTGTTGGCCTAGTGCACCAAGAAAGGGAATTGAATTGGTGACTGTTTTTAAAATGAAGAAGGTGAGTTCAAGTGTTTAGAAGGTGAAGAAGAAGATGACAAGAAATAACACAAAGGTTTATAGTGGTTTGTGTATTAACAAACCTTATGTCCACTCCCCAATCTTCACAATTAGGTATTTCACTTTACTAAATTGGTGTTTCCAAACTCACACCAAACTTCTACAACTTGTGTTTATGGCTTACACAACAACCTTACAACTTGTGTTTTTTAGGCTCACACAATAACCTTACTCAAGAGTTTTGAATCTAGGCTAACTCTCAACCTCTTATAATGGTGTTTATTGCTCACACTTAATAATTAAAAACACATAAATGAGAATGAAAGAAATGAGTAGCAAATTTGGCAAGAGTTTGGTTAAAATTAATGAATTCTCTTGCATTTATATTTGTTTGATGGAGTATTTATAGCCCACATCCGCCAAAGAGATGTTACTTTAAAACTATCAACAAATCTCTAAGTTGTGCCAGACATATTTTGTATTAAATACTTGTCAGACGGAAGTCACAGTCGCTACTACCATTTCACGATCGCAAATTTCCAATTTGCACTAAAGAGCCGAAAATCACAACAGAGAACCTTATCCTATGTCTAACGACTAGTCCATGTGTTAGCTACTCATTTGTTGTTCAAGAAATATAGTCGTTGTTGCCCTACTTCTTAAAAGTCGCGATTGCAAGCTGTTTTTGCCTTGGGCACGACTGAGACTCGAATTCCTTTGTTTGAAGATGAAATTTCACCTTCTTGAGTCGTGGTCATGACCATAAATTCGCCCTCGCGATTTTTGATCTTCAATGGATACCTTGGACACTCGGCGTGTTGTAGCTGTGACTTTAGTTCCCTCCTTTGTCATTATGAAAATTGCGATCGCGAACCAGACGCGATACACACTGCGAATTCTTCTATGACTTAAGCTTATTTTCTTCTGCTAAGTTGTGGCTGCAAATTCGCCTGCAAATTCCTCTGGCCTAGTTTCATCCATCCTTATGACTGATTCGCGATAGCGATTTAGGATAAACACACTGCAAATTTGGATGAACTTCTTAAGGTTGGAGATTTTAAATTCCATCCAACTTCTAATAAAAAAACTAACATAGAATCTGCAAAACAACACTTAATAAAAATATTAGAACTGATCAATCTCTATTGTCAAGATCAAATGTGGTTCATGACTTAGGTTTAACCAACCTAGTCCAACAATCTCCCCTTAGGTTTAATCCAACCTAGTCTAATAATCTCCCCCTTTTTTATTTTGACAACTTAGATTGATCTTACGGAAAGCCAAATGCATGAGTTATGAAGTTGGGATGGTTAATGATGAAATGATCAATAAATGCTTAAAGAAATTCTAAGTACTTAAAAATATGCTCCCCCTCAACTTATGTTTTTCTCTACCAAACTGTTTTCTCCATACAATTCTCTCTCCCATTGGCAACATAAAAAAGAGGGTGAATGGAGAAGATCAAATAAAATGCATAAAGATGAGATAAAGTGATCATAAGGAGCAAATATTAACTCATATAAAAATTGGAATCTCATATAGCAAATATCAATCACATAGCATAGGAAATAAAGAATTGCAAATTCAAACTCTTTTATTTATTTATTAACTATGAGATCAACAATCGTACATTAAAGATTTAAATAAAGAAAAGAAAATAAACTAGTCTAGAAGATTGGAGAACTGTCATCATCTTTAGAATCGTCTTGCTCTTCATTGTCTCCTCCTCCTTCAACTTTGTCTCCATCCTCAACCTCTTGGTTGTCTTCCTCCTTTAGTGTGTCTTCATAATCATTGAAATCTAGAAAATGATAGGGAGAAGCACCCATTTTCTCTTATAGGTCCACCAAATCACTATGTTGGTAGGAGAGAAGGAGAAATCGTCTCTTCAACATCCTCATCACCTTATCTAACTTTAGGTTGATGGTGGCAAGAGATATCTTGGTCTTAGATTGTGGTTGAGGAGGTGGGACTAGTATTGCTTCTTCTTCAATGACAAGCCCTTTTCTTTTAGAGGCTTGGGATGTTTCCAACTTTTTGGCTCCAAAAGTACCCAAAGTATAGGCATAAGAATATGGGTGGATGGCTTTGGCATTAATAAGGTAGGTGAGGTCTAAAAAATTTTAGGAAGGAAGGTGTTTCTTTGTGTGGAATTTTTCATTCTCCTCATTGAGAGCACCAACATATATGTAAATGGCAGTCACATAGGAAGGAAGGAGAAATTGACTCTTAGGTTTAGTGCTCATGTGAATTGATTGATCCACAAGATAGTGACCGAATTGGATGGGCTTATTTTTAACAAGACAAAAGGAAAGCAAGGTCCTTTTGGGATACCTTTTTGTTACCATCACCCCTAGCATTAATAGAGAAGGTGATGATATGATGAAGCAACAAAAAAGGAAGGATTTTAGTGTATTTGGCTTAGGAGGTTTTAGGATCATGTTTGGTCTCAATATAAACTTCAGACCAAAACTTAGAGTAAATGATATCAAGTGCAGAGATAATGAATGGAATCTTATCTATGACTTGAAGATTGAAAAGGTTGGATAATTATTCAAAAGTTATAAAGTAAGGATATCTAAATGCACGAAAAACTAACCCATTAGCCATGCGACTTAGAGTCACAGTGCACATAAACTCTCTCACGATTTCTTCATATTAAGGCTCATCCCGAAAGATAAATTCATTCCATCCCAAATTGGAGAGAAACACATGGATCTCATCTTTGATCCCTAGAGACTCTAGAAGAAACGTAAAAGGAATTTTACTTGTAAAGATGATCTTAGATGCGTTGGCTTTGTAGCGATCCTTCTCCTCTTTTGTAATCCCTTTCATCTAATGTAGGGCTGGTGGTCTAGAGGGTTGGGCTATTACTTTGCCCTTCTCTGCTCTTGAAGCCTTCTTAGGAGCCATTAGAGAGGGAGGAAGTTTTAGAGATATTTGAGAGAAGGAGAGAATAAAAATTGGTTTGGTGTAGCAAGTGGTGATGAAATTCATTGTTTAAGGGTTTATATAGGCATAAAAAAGGTGTATAAATAGCTAGAAATGACTAGAAAGTGAATAATGAAAGGTTGAAAATGGTTGATAGTCAAATCAAATTAATGTGAGGTAATTATTAGAATTCACAGCTGCGAATTAAAAATCGTGACTGCTAATTCTGAAAAATATGAGTAACGGATAAAAAATCCTCAAGAACCAGTGCGTACAATGGTTAGAAATTAGAATTTTTGATTGAATTCACGGTGGAGAGCAAAATTCACGATCGCTAATTGATAGTTGTCAGCCGGGTAAAATGAACCTATAATTCGCAACCGTGAGTCACCAAATTGCTATTGTGAATTACAAGGCAAGAGGAAAAAATAAAGAAAAAGTAAAATTTGACATTTAAAGTTGTGACCCACTTAATATGTTGATGCTTAATTTTTGCAAATTGACATAGAAAAGCACAATTGCATTTAATTCAAGACATCCAAAGATAAATATCACAAATAACCAACATATAACAACTAAACAAAAAATCATACTTTTCACTTTAGGGAATTTCCATCAAGCATTCCCAATTCTCTCTTAATGAAGT
>CATIWR010235479.1:0-15652 GCA_949677035.1 Omphalea diandra | reverse complement strand
ATTTATTGGTTCTAAATATATATATATATATATATATATATATATATATATATATATATATATATATATATATATAGGTTTACTTAGAAAAAAAAAAAAGATAATCTTATAGCTATTTCGTATTCTTTCTGTGGTAATACTGAGAAAGCCATAAGACATTTTCTCTGAGTGCGAGTTTTTCGAAACTATTTTGAGAAAAATATTAGATATTTGTGAAATTAGAATAGCCAATACATATTAAGAAAGAACAGTTTATTGATTAGCAAGAAGGCAAAGGGTAAGAGTAGACCTTATAAAATTCGAAGATTAGTACAATTTATTTTTAATGAAATTCCTTCTACTGATTAAAAAAAAAAAAATCTTTGATCTTGAATTGTTGAATTCTATTAAAATTAGTTATTTTTAGGCCAATTTTCACAGCTAGCCGCTCATTAATTTTATCACTTTGACACTCATAAAGAAAAAAATTATTTTAGAAAAAAAATCTATTGATCTGAGGGCTAACATCGATTATATTTTGCTGATGCCAGTCCAAAAAGTTTATTCTTCAAAGTTCTTTGAGAGAAAGGAGAGAGATATGGAATTTCGATCTTAGAAAAATAATGATCACAAATAATTGTTCATAGCTAATGTATACATCATTTATTTTATAGAAACCTGACGACAGACTGGTTATTTGTCAAGCTCACCTAACCTATAAGCATATATTTTGATTGTTTTGTATTATTATTAAAAATAGTTATTAAATAAAAATGAACACGAATTTTTTTTTTTTCATAGAAATAATTATATTATTATAATGCTTTACTTTAACTGTTTTATATATTTGAAAAGTAATTATACGATAATATAATATTTTTTAGAATTGATAATATAATATATTCTTACTTCGTCATATAGTAAATAAATTAATAATTTTACTCAATAATAAACGAAATAAGATAAAAAAAACTTAATAATATAAAGTTTTTAACATAAAAATAATTTAAAAAAATTTAATAATATAGAAAGTTCTCCACACAAAAACAATTTGAAAATTTTAATAATATAGAACTTTTTCCATATTAGTCTTTTTTAAGACTTTAAAAATAATAAGCATTTAATTTTTTATATCATAAACAAAATAAAAAATCTAAAGCAAACCATTGCCAATAAAAAAATAAACTTATAATTTTTTTTATTTTTATCAAAAGAATTATATTATTACCAAAATTTTTATACTAATTTCACTATAATTTTTTATTTTATTTATTTAAAATTCTAATTTACATAATAATTTTTATAAAACAATAATATATTATGAATAGTCATAAATTTTAATTATTACTAAAAGTATAGTAATTTTTAATTATTTAGAAAAATAAATATTAAATTTATTTAAAATTTATTATTAAAATTATATTGCATTAATTAAAAGAACAATCCATAATAGATCTGTTTCCAATGAAGATTGACAGATTAAACTAAATTGAAACTAAACAATTAAAAACCAAAGTTTTTATTGTCCTTAAAATCTAATTTTTTTTATTTTTTATTTTAAGAATAAATTTCTTTTGAGGGTGTTGATAGTAAACTCTATTTTGGAGCTTTTTCCCATTAGTTGGTAGCTAATTTGAATTTCTTCTTTTTTAACTGTATTTTTCTTATTAATTTTAATAATAAAAAATTAAATTAGTTTTTATTATTTATAATAAATAAATATTATTTAAAATTATAATTAATATTTTATTAATTATTATATTTATATTTATGATATTTAGATGAAAATTTTTATATTAGTAAGATTTAGATTTTGACACTCACTTAAAATAGCTTAAATTTTTTTCATAATATATATCACAAAATTAATTATAATATTCTTAAATAGTATATTCAATTTTAAAGAATTTATTTAGTAAAAATAATATAAAATATAAAAATTTATCAAATAAATTATACCCTTAATGGTCAAACAATTTCTACTTATCAACTCCTAAATATCAATTATCATCTATCAGTGACCAACAATAGTTACTATAAATAGAAAAACCAATTGTATTGCATTTTACCCCATAATTTTTTAAAAAATTTTATATAAAATTATTCCTTTATTTAGAAAAAAATAACATCTTTTAATATATTAAATTGTAGCTGATTAGAAAATAACTAAATCAACTCATTCTTTTTTTTTTAAAGAAGCTAAATTAACTCATTCTTATGAAGTTTTTTTTTTCTTGACAAATATTCTTATAAAGGTGTCGATATATACTTTTTGGTAATTTGCTTGTCCCCTCCCCTCCTCCCCCTTTCCCTTTCCACTGTTAGATATCTTATTAATCATTAATAATTATTGGACTCGTTAATCATACTTTTTCTTTTATTTTATAGCTATATATAATTTTTAGAATAAATTTGATAAATTATGAAGAAATTAATTGTCTAATTATACAATTTATTTTCTTTTTTACTTTAGTTCTCTATGTTATTTTTTAATTTTATTGTTCATGTATTTGCATAGATTTCCTAAAATTAATATTTTTTTTTAATTATGTATCCCTCTTATTATCATTCATAAAATAAAAAACAACTTTTTTTAACTTTTATTAATAATATTCCTTTCTTTGTTTCTAAATTTTAAATGTTAAGTTAACCTAGGATTATACTTTCGAGATTTGTTATTGATGATTTTATGCTTATTTTACCTTTGAAGTATAATACTTTTTATGTTTACTTTTGTTTGTAGGCAATAAACTCTTTAAAGACATAAGGGGTGTTTAGTATAGTTGCTACATGTAGTGAATAGAGATTTTCATTAAACAACTAAAGATAGGTATTTGGTAAACCATACAAAACAACAAAATAGTTGATAGTGGATATAACTTCAATCAACTATAGTTTTTATCAGCTCCTATTTAAAAAAATTTTTGAACTTGTGTTGTTTTAACCAATAAAAAGTCAAATTTATTATTTTTTAAGTTCTATTATTCAACTAATAACTATAAATTATGATATTCTAATTATTTTATATATAAATTTTATAAAAAAAATTATAAGTAGGATTTTCTAATTGCTAAAAATATATTAACATTAACAAGAAATAATTATTAAGATTTCATAAACACGAAATTAAGAATTGTAGTATTCTAAGTTTTGAAATCATATTTTACGAGCAAATGTGAAAAATATATTATTTTATTATATTTTAATTTTAATTTATTTAATTTAATATATATAATATTAATAATTTGTCCTTATTAGTCATTTCATGAATTATCAGTAGTAGTTAGATATAATTTATCAAACACTTAATATTAAATCGATATCAGCTATCAGTTACATCGATCAATTATCCCAAATAGACCCATAATGATGAAGTAATTTTGCAAGCAATGCATTGAAGATTATGAAAATTGAACATATAACTGTAGCTTACTTATTGACATGAACTAAAATGTAAAACTAGTTTTGAACTTGTGCATCGCGTGGTATAATTATAATAATAAATTTTAAATATATTTAATATTTATTTTTTATTAAATAATTAGTTATAGTAAAATAATAAAAATTAATAATTAAATTTTAATTATTATTTTTAGAAAAATTATTATCAAATAAATAAAATAATAAAATAAATTTCTCAAACTTATAATTATATATGAGATTAGTTATAATAAAAAATTATTTATTGGTTTATATTTTCAATATTATGTGACACAATATCAAGAGAAATTTATTAAATTTGAACGAAATAATTTTTGATAATCAATCAAATAAATAATATTAAATATTTCATAATAGAAAATAAAATTAACAAATAATTATGAACTATATATATATATATAAAGTAATTGTAATAAAAAAAATTGTCTATTGATTTATACTTTCAATTTTATGTGGTACAATTTTAAGAAAAATTTTATTAAGTTTGAACAAAGTAATTCTTAACAATTTATTATATTGTCATTCGCCCTTATATACTTAGAATTTTGAACAATTTATTATTTATGTGGTACAATTTTAAGAAATTTTTTTATTAAGTTTGAATAAAGTAATTCTTAATAATTTATTATATTGTCGTTTGCCCTTATATATTTAAAATTTTGAACAATTAATAAAATTAATTTAAATCTTAAAACTTTTACTTTTTAAAATTTTTCTAATTTCCTGCTTAGAAATAGTTTAGAATTTTTACTTTTTAAGTTTTTTTAATTTCTTATTTAGAAAATCTTGTTTAGAATATATGTCTATTTAGAATTTTTACTTTTTACTTTTTTTAAATTTTCTATTTAAACTATTTTTATATAATCTTGACTTTATGTTTATAACTTTTATTTTTTAGATTTTTAATTTCTAATTTAGGAAAGTTTTTCTATTATAACAGTTGAGTCGTTTAATTTTCTACTTCAGAAATATTTTTTGATATGATAGTTTTCTATAACATAATATAAAATAATGATATATGACTTTATTACACATAATTATTTGATAAATGACAAATGAAGTAATAATATATATTGATTTGTACTAATTGAGTTAGAGGGAAATTATGAACAATTTACCGTAAAAAGTGTTATATGTCTAATTTCATATACCTAAAATGATTTTGTGAGTTGTAGCTTTTTAGAGAAATGAAGGTCAAGTCTAACTCAAGAAACTCACATTTCACTTTCTGTAGGTTAGGAAGCCGACACACACACACACACACACACACATACACATACTTATGGAACCTTTTTGAACGATTTTGAGAGCTTAGTAATCACTATTAAGGCTTAAATAAGTTTGGAGAAAGTTTAGGCCTTTGTGAATTTAGAGAGATTCTCCTTGAGTCCCTTATTTTCATCCTTCAATGATTCAACCTCTTTTTATAAGGAAATCAAGATTTTTAGGAAAACCTTTCAAGAATTTGTTTTCCTTTTGAGGGGAGGAGGATGAAGATTTGAGAGAATCATGACTCTTAATGAGTTTAATAATGATGTTCTATAATTCTTATCTAGAGTAAGAGTCAAAGGGATTTACCTCGTGTTTATCATTACTCTCACTTTTAAAATCACTTAAGGAAGACTATTGTTCATCTTTTGAGCTTTCAAAAAAAGCAAAGGTTTGTTATTTTTTCTCATCTTTTGAGCTTTCAAATTATGAGGCACTAGAGCCATCCCAAGTAGCCTTGAGAGCTTCTTTCTCTTTCTTGGAGTAGTGCTTTTTAGAGGGATACTTAAGTCTTTTTAGCTTTGGACAATTGTCTTGAGATGCCCTTTCTCATTGCATCCATAGTAAATTACTTAACTTTTTGAGCTCATTTTTGTATTTCTTTATCTTTCTTTCTTGTTAGATAGGAATATTTTTATGTGATTGGAAATGAGAGCCAATTGGTCATCCTTATTGCAGTGATCACTATCACTTGAAGAGGTTAGTAAAGAAATTGAAGGAGTTTTAGCATATATCTCTTTAGCCTTTAATGCTAGATCCTTCTCACCTATTGGTTTTTCTAGAGCCATCCCAAGTAGCCTTTAGAGCTTCTTTTTCTTTCTTGGAGTAGTGCTTTTTAGAGGGATACTTAAGTCTCTTTAGCTTTGGACAATTGTCTTGAGATGCCCTTTCTCATTGCATCCATAGTAGATTACTTGACTTTTTGAGCTCCTTCTTTTGTATTTCTTTATCTTCCTTTCTTGTTAGATAGGAATCTTTTTATGTGATTGGAAATGAGAGCCAATTGGTCATCCTTATTGCAGTTATCACTATCACTTGAAGAGGTTAGTAAAGAAATTGAAGGAGTTTTAGCATGTAGCTCTTTAGCCTTTAATGCTAGATCATTCTCACTTATTGGTTTTTCTAGTGTGATTTCATGATCTAAGAGTTTGTCAATGAGTTCATCTAATGATAATGTGTCCAGCTTATTTACCACTTTTATTTAACTTCCCACTCATCCTTAAGTAAAGTTCTAAGGATCTTAGCCACTATATCTTCATTTGAGGTTTTTTTTTTCCCCAAGCTCTTTATGTCCCTACTAAGTTAATGAATTTATTGTACATCTCTATGATGCACTCATGAGGTTGATATATCATTATTTCATACTTATTGATACGCTTGTATCTTTTTCTTCTTAATTTCATTTGAACCCTCATGTTGAGTTTAGATTGTATCCTAAATCTTTTTAGCTGATGTGCATACTTAAAGCTTAACATATTGAGATTTATGGATGACACAAAATAGAACATGTATGGCCCTTCTATTTTTTAGGTTAGCCTTTTTCTCTTCTTAAGTCCACTTTATCTTTAGCTTAGGCATCTTGACTTCTCTAATCAGTATTGTTCAAAGTTCTCTTTCTTCTTCCACTATATCCTAATAGTCTATAGTTTTACTATTAAAGAAGATTTTCATTTTATTTTTCAATAACCATAATGATCACCTTTAAAGAAGGGAGATTTATGGATTGATCAAGATACTTTTGGCTTGCCATTTGTCTTTTCTTTTTGTGTGAAGCTTGATAAAAAAAACTTTACTCTGGTGCCACTTGTTATCCTAACCCTACATGGAAAGTAAACAAGGTATGGCAAAATCTTCACAAAACTTTAATATTCTTAAGAAAATTAAACAATCACATAAAGAGACATAAAATTTATAGAGGTTCAACACAACCTTGGCTTACATCCTCTCCTTTGGATAGAACTAGAGAGTTTATTCTACTAAGTAACTTATAGGGATTACTTAAACCTTAATAAGCAAACTTTTGGGTGTTTCTCAGACTTTATATAAGATAGGTTTTTCAAGCACTATCTTAAAGTCTTATCCAAGATAGATTTATAGACACTATCTTATGTCTTTCACAAATATCATTTTAAGGTTTATACTATCCAACCTAGAGATGAATCTCATATGTAAATATACAAATAGTGTATAAGTGAGAATCATTTATTAAGTTTTTTTTAGGCTACCCAATAAGATCATTACATAAAAGATGTGCATAAGAAAGAAAGATTATAAAAGAAGATAAAAAGTGTGATCATTTTAAGTTTTAGACCTTTTTAAAATGTTTCATTTAACTTCTTCAATGATGAGAAATGTCCTTTTTATAGCACAAGTTAAAAAAGCTAACTAGTATTAACAATCTTTAAAATTTGAGGCTATAAAAAAAGGTAACAATTTGACTAGAAATGAGTTGTTCTCTTATGTAAACAAGCTTATTCCTAGACAAAATTATATGGCTTCAACTCTCTTCAAAGTTGAATAGGGCTATTCCTTCTTGTAAAAGTCATTCCACCAGTCAAGTTGGGCTAGATTTGTATTTTTAGAACTTACATAGGGCTATTCTAATGTGAACTGGCTTGTTTTAGAAGTTGGACTTTTTAGTTACGGATGTTTCAAGCTTAACTTCATGAATGGGACTATTCTATCATTCCTTACACATGAGTATAGGTCGTTCCATCTTTCTGTGTCACAAAGTTTAATTTTCTTCATGATGAACGAGGTAGTACATTTTGGCCATTATATAAGAGTCTCAATGTTGTTCTAACTTTGTATCTCAAAATCTTCCATTTTGTATTTAGTAAATGGGACCATGTAAGTAAGTTATACTTCATACTACAATCTGTTCCAACTTTTTGTACAAAATCTTTAATGTTCTTTTTGGTGAATGAACATTTTTGAAAATGCACGAGGCCATTTCACATCCTTAAAATGAATTCTCTGAGCTGCACATATTACTTAACTTGGTTGTGCAAGTGCAATTTTAACCATTGAAGTTTTTGCCTAAAATTTTTCATATTTCTTCATGGCGAATAGGCCTATTCTAGCATGATAAGGTCATTCCACATAGGTAGCTTTAGCAACACACTTTGAGGTCTTGCCTTTACTATGACTTTGGACTTCCTTTGATGCTTTTGTAATTGATCAATCAAAATACAACCATAAACACTTATAACAAATATTAGTGTTTAACTTATATTTGCAATCATCAAAACTAAGAATCAAGAACTCAAGGTTCAACGAAAAGATATATTTTTAACATCTTTTTCTTTAACTATTGGACAACTGTATCATTTGGGTGACGCATTACCCACGATTATGCATATATAACTTTTTCTAAATCTATTAATACATGTGTACATCAATTACATTGCCTATTTTCACCTTTGTATGACTTTTTTTTTTTTTTGGGTAATGAGGAACCCTTACTTGCTAAAGCTTGACCACCCTTTTGGGATGAAGCCTGATCTTCAAGCAAGTAAACCCCATGTGTGAACTAGGCTAACCATAGCCCATAATAAGTCATTGGAGTCACTGCCTAATAGTGAAATTATCCTTTACAAAGTCCATAAGAAGTGGGAGAAGTAAGTTTTGAATTCCATATTTTGTTAGAGAATGTTTTATCATTAGGCTTATTACTATGAAACTAAGAATTCTCTTTTTCCAATTTCATAGATAGTTAATAACAATGTGTTATCATTCATAAGTATGACAAGTTTTGTGTAGAGTATAAAAAGCATGTTTTAACGATGAAAAGTTTCATAGCTAACATATGAATTTTCTTCATTGAATGCTTTCAACAATGGATTAGTAATAAAATTGTTCAGTTATTAAAATGCTCATTGCTAAGAACTTATGAAAAATTCAAATTCATTAGTAATTTAGTGACAAAATTTTTGTCATTGTTTTCTATCACTAAATTTATTTTTTAAATATTAAAATTTTAATCACAAAATTTGTTATAAAATTCATTACTAATTTATAGATAAATTTTTCATTGCTATTAAAAAATTCATAGTTAAATCAATTTTTTGAATATTAAATTTTTAATCACTAAATTTATTACAAAATTAAAAATTAAATTATCTATTGGAAATTCATTACCAAACCTAAAAATTTGTCTAGAAAATTATTTAGAATTAATTTATTTAATTAGTAAATTAAATTTGATAAATTTATCACATTAATTAATTGATTATTAACATTCACAAACTTGATTTAAGCTTAAATTAACAATTTATTCACCCCAATTATAAATTTATTCAAACCTAAATATTAAAATATTAAATTTATTTAAACTAAATGCTAATACAGTGTCAATTAATTTAAACTATACATATAAACTAAAAGCTAAAACAAATAAATAGGAAAAATGTTAAAATTGCAATATCATACAATATATAAATTTATTTTAAATTCTCAATTAAATTATGTTTAATTAATTAATTGCATATTCTTAATGAATAAAATTATATTGATTATTATAAAAAAAAAACTATAAATTGGAATAAGGTAGCAATGAAGATGGTGCTAATGATGGTGGAGGTGGCAATGACGACATAAATGAAGGAGATGGTGGCAATAATGAAGATGACAGAGAGATGGAGGTGGTAGCAATATAGATAGAGGAGGAGGAAGAAGAAAATAGATGGAGAAAGAAAGGATGAAAAGAATTTAAAAAAAGAGAGAAAATTTTAAAAGCAAACTTAACATATATCAACAAAAATTTTTGTCACTAAAATTTAGTATTCTTTATTAAATGGAGGTCAAAAGTTTGAAATTTTTATTTTTGAGTTGAAAAGTTTAGGGACAAAATTTTTCATAACTAAAATTTGATTTTTATCTCTAAATGTTTGCTAAAATTTTTTAAAATTTTATTTTGGAGCTAAAAAAAATTTATTTGATTGAAATGTGGGTAAATGATAGTCTTCATGTATAAAGTTTTGTGACTCAATTGCTAATTATTTTGACGTAATGTGTAGGCAATTGTATTGCGTTCTTAATCAAAATCTACTAGTTCATGTATTTTTTCTAGTTAGAAAAAATGATCCATTTTTTCTTTTAGAATTAATTGCTATTTATTTAAATTTTTATATGTTGAATTGCATGTGTATCATTAAAGATGTAGTATTTAAGGGCATAATTACGGCCATAGAGGTTAGTCATTGATCTTCAAATAAAAAAAAAATATTAGCTCTTTTTCATTTGCCTTGCCATTGAGCTATAAAATTCCGATTTTAATGCTTTGTTATTAGTGATATTTACTACTTACTATTTCTCTACATGGCAGATGCTCCTTACTTTGTATATATAGCCAAGACCAAGAATTCTAAGATTTTAAGACTCTTGCTTGTTTTGTCTATTTCTATCTCTGTAGAAGAGTGAGAGGAGTATATTAATAAGAGCTATTTAGAATTTAGGTCAGAAATTGTTAGAACCATAATAGATAATATCCAAGAAATGCTTTTAGTCATGTAATTCTAACACTTTTTTTAGTCAAAATTTGTGCTCTAATAATTGCAATTGAGGATTTATGAATTTCCTTTAGGATAACATGAAGCCTAACTTAATTGTACTTTACACCAGTAAAATTACGATTGAAAAATAGTGTTGTGTAATTTTTCAGAGAGTAAAGAATTTGCTTTTCTAAAGTTAAAATAAATACCAATGTTGTTACTTTATATAAGATTGGGAAATGTTTTGGATATGTATGAACAGTTGTGACTGTTTATTTAAAATTGAAATTATTTACTGCCATGTCACATGTGCATGTGCCAAAAATAACATCTCTAGACTTAATAATGATATTCATTGAGATTGAGTTATTTGGTTCTATAACCATAAATCTATAAGCTTTGCTATTATGTACATATCCTAAGAAAATGCATTCAACCCCTCGTTCGCCCAACTTTTTTCATATGGGTTTCGATATTTTGATAATTGCCCTCCATCCCTAAAGCTTTAAGTAAATTAGATTGGGCTTTCTCTTATTCAAGAATTCATAAAAGGTAGTTTTGATATTAGGAACTCTATTTAAAATATGGCATGTTGTATGCAATGCCTCACCCCAGAAACCTTGACCTAAACTAGAATTTGATAGCATGAAATTAACTATTTTAATTAGCACATGATTTTTTGTTCTACCACACCATTTTGTTGTGTTGTGTGTGCAGCTATTGTTTCATAAATAATACTTATGAATTTAAAATATGTAGAATCATAGTATTCTCATCCCCTATCTAATCTAATGCATTTAATGAACGATTCACAATGTAATTCTACTTTAACTTTATATACTTAAAAATTTTCCATTACTTCATCTTTATAATGCAGTAAATAAACATAATAATATCCTGTACAATCATCCATGAAGGTAACAAAGTATTTATTTCCTCCTAAAGTTGGTGTAATGTGCAAATCACAAACATCACTATGAATAAGTTCAAGTACATTTGATGTTTTATCTACATGAGGGAATGGTTTCCTAGTTTTTTTTTTGGTTAGCATGCAAGTGGTACATTTTTCTTGTGATTTGTCAAAGTATGGTAATCGGTCCAATTTAACCATATCATACAGTCTTCTAAAATTTATGTCCTAATCTATGGTCTTTTCGAAAGAAGGTTCAACCATGTAAACAAAAGTAGTTACATTATTATTAAGTTCAACATTCAGTTTAAACATAGAATCACGAAGATAATTCTTCCCCATAAACATACCCCTTTTGGACAGTTCAAATTTATCAGGCTCAAAAATAAGTAAAAATCCAAACTTAGTTAGTAAACTACTTGAAACCAGATTCTTCATAACTTCTTGTATATAAAACAAGTAAGAGTAACATGGCTTTCAGAAGTAAATATGAATTCCACATCTCTAATTTTAAGAAAAGAAACAGTTGAGGAATTTCCTATGAATAAGACTGTTCCATCATTAACAGGTTTCATAGTCTTGAAGATGTTTTTATTTTTACAAACATGTGAGTCACTCTTGAATCAACCCACTAAACATAATCATCCTCAAGTAAATTAAATTTAGAAATCATTGCAATAAGATTTGTTTACCTACTTTACTTGAGGATCCTTATTGTTCTTTCTTTTTCTTGTGAAATTGACATTAAAACTTGTATTGTCCTTCCTTATGACATGAAAATCATTTGGCCTTTTTCTTATGTTTTTTATATGGTGTGTTGTTACTGGATTGGTTCTACCTCTTATTTGAGGACCTGCTATACTGTCCTTCTTCCATCATATGTACTTTAGAATAATGAGATTTTTTATTCTAACCCTGCACATGAAATTCCTCTTCAACACGAAGATGGCTAGTAAGATCATCAAAAGTAATATCTTCGTTTTTATGTTTTAAAGTTCTTTCAAAATCCTTCCAAGAGGGGGTTAATTTATCAATTATAGAAATAGCAATATTGCTTCATCCATCTGCATATTGTCTTGGGAAAATTGATTTAAAGTTCTTTCAATCTCAGCAAACTGTTCCATAATACCATCAACCATCTTTAGACTATTAAATTTAGATATAAGAAATTTCTTACGGGTCACGTCTTCTATATGTATTTCATCTCTAGTTTGTCTCAAAGTTCTTTTGCAATAGTGACACTACGGTAGACATCAAATAAGGAGTCACTCATGTCATTCAAAATATACCCCCGGTAAATTTCATCATATGTCTCCCACTTCTGCCTTTTCCTTATTTCAACGAGTCTTGTTCTCGGTTGGTACAAGCTTTAAGAATTCAAAACATACATAACTTGTAGAGTCACCAAAAGAAAGTGAATTCATTTCTCCCAACAAATGAAATTCCCTCCATTAAAGCATTCTATTTTCACAAAATTTAAAGTGAAATCCTTCAAAGTTCTTGCCTTCATCATTTGTATAATTTTGCCTAAAGATTACTAGAACTTGAATAGATGATATCCAAGAAAATGCTTCAAGTCACGTAACTTTGTCACTTTCTTTTAGGCACAATTTATTCTCTAATTAGTACAACTGAGGATCCACGAATTCCCTTTAGGATAAAAAGTCTAAATTAATTATACTCTATACCAGTAAAACTAAGATTGAAAAATAGTATTGTGTAATTTTTTCAGAGAGCAAAGAATTTATTTGTCTGCAGCTAAAACAAATACCTTTATTGTTGTCTTTATAGAGGATTAGGAAACATTTTAGATATGGATGAATAGTTGTGATTGTTTGTTTATTTAAAATTATTTGTTGTCTTGTCACATATGCCAAGTACGCCTAAATGCATCATGCGTGCTCGTGCATGGGTACTGCACTACAACATAATACTCCTATATCCATTTGTACACTTTAAAGGTGTGACTACATATAAAGGGAGCAATTCCTTTATCTTTAACCAACATAGGATTTTCACTTTTTAAAATATCCAATAGAAATAATGAATATAATTATTTATAATTTAGGTAATAAATGATGAATATAAATGTTTATGATAGAGGTAGAAATTTGGAGACTTTGAAAGGGCTTCTTAGAGAATGCTTTTATATCTCGACTTATAGAGATGCTCAAGAGTCCATTATCTGGCCCAAGATTAATTTTCAATGCATATTGCCACAGGGAGAGGATAGGATGAGGTAAGGTGTTCTCATTTCTTGCTTTATATTACTGTTATTATTATTAAAGTAATTGTTATTAGTGTTTCTGTTATAAATGCTGATATCATAATTATTATTCTAATTACAATTACAATTGCACATAGATAATCAAATAAATATATATTAATAGTAATGTTACTTTTGGATTTTTTCTTAAATAGAACAAATGAAGTGAAAATAATCTTTCTCTCTCTCTCTCTCTCCCCAATCAAATAGGTAAAATTTATTAAAATAAAATTTGTTCTGTTATAATCAAGTTAGCAAGGCTTATAAAGATTTGATCTTTTTGCTTTTTTTATTCCAATAGGTTTTGTTGCAATTGGACAAACATTATTAGTCCCCTCCAACATTATTGGTCCCTAACATATACTCTTTTTCAAACTTCGTAAGTTTCGACTTTATTCAATTGTAGGTGAGCCTTATGGATTGTAAAACATCTACTTTTGATTATTGTTTCATTTTAAAGACATGAACCTTAGGGTTAAGTTCATTTGTACTTTTTTGTTTGAATGTTGGGCAATAATAGGTATAGCTCCTTGTTGTACCAATAGTGCCATTAGATGTTAGAGTGTTTTTATTCTTTTTAAATCAATATAAATTTTTTTCATTTTATGTTCATTTTATGCACTTTTTATTTAATTTTTTACATTTTTATGGTTCATTTCTACATTTTTATAGTTCATATTCTATATTTGAAATATCTAAACACACATTTGATAATAATAGTGACTAAACTAAACCGTGTTTGGTATCAAATTTTAAATGTAACATATTATCATTATTTGTTTATTTTAATATAATATTGTCATTCACTTTTTAAATTTATCTGATCAAATTCTATATCTCAATAAAAAAATATACTTTAGAATATTATAAATAGTTTCTTATGATTATAATTAACTTTATTATTTTATTAAGTATATGTTTTTTATTTTTTTTTTGGATAGATACTTGTTGTCCCTATGCACCAAGAAGGGGGGGTTGAATTGGTGAATAAAAATTTGAAGAACAAAGATAAAGGGAGAGGAAAGAGTAGAAGAGTGACAATCAATTTATAGTGGTTCGGGTATAAGTGACCCTACGTCCACTCCTCAATTAATCAATTGGGTATTTCACTATCTCAACGGTGTTTTCAAGCTTGCACCCAACTTATACAACTTGTGTTTTGATAGCTAACACACAACCTTACAACAATGTGTTTTCTAGGCTAACACAAAACCTCACTCAATTGTTTCACTAGGCTCACACTTAAACCCTTCTAGAAGTGTTTTTACAGGCTAACACAAAACCTCAAAACTTGGTGTTTAATGCTCACACCTAACAATCACAATTTCATAAAAAAGATGAAGAAAATGAGTAGCAAAGATAGAGAGCTTTAATTACTTGTAATAAATTCCTTAGCAACCTTATTCACGACTGTTTGGTGGAGTATTTATAGCCAAACTTCACCAAAGAGACATTGTATATCATAGCTCATCAAATCTTTGAGACATGTTTGACAGATTTTGCATTAAATGCTTGTTAGGATGAAATCACGGTCGCTACTGCCTTTTGCGGTCGCGAAATCCAAATTTTTCAAGGAAAACCCCGTTTGTGTCTAACGACTAGTCCACGTGGCAGCTTTTTATTAGTTTACCAGGAAAATATAGTTGTTGTCTTTTACCTACTTTCAGAAGTCGCGGTCGCGAGTTTCCTTGCATAGGACGCGACAGAAGACACTAATTCATCTGCCAAAAAAGTCATCATTCCTCCACAGGATTTGCGGTCGCTACCAGCAAGATGCCTCTATGAAATTTGACTTTCAACAGTCTTCTAGGACACTTGTTAAGCTGTGATTATGGATTTGCTTCCCTCTTAAGTTACTTTGAAATTTGCGGTCGCGACTAAGGCGTGACTTGCACCGCAAATTCATCTGTCACAGAATGACTTCTTCTTTTCTATTGATCGCAGTCGAGAATGGGTCCTCAATTTGGCCTACTTGAATTTCAGCACGTCGCGAATCCTAGATTACGGTCGCGATTTACATGTCACTTTGGAGTTTATCAACTCCTTTCATTTCTTCTTGGGAGATTGATTCATTTCTGCAAAAACAACACTTATTTGAAATATTAGTGATGATCAATCTACTTTGTCAAGATCAAAAGAGTTTTGGATTAATCATCCTAGTCCAACAATGTCCCCCTTTTTTATTTTGACAACCTAGATTGATCCAAAGTGAAAAATAAGTGTAGAGAAGTAAAATTGAATCATAACATAACAAAGATTCCTAAGTGTAAAATAACTTAGCAAAAATTTTCTAAG